>PVIA01007564.1:41256-81956 GCA_004024845.1 Tonatia bakeri | reverse complement strand
TTCATTTTTATTTTTTTGAGGAACCTCCATACCGTTTTCTATGGTGGCTGCACCAATCTGCAGTTCCACCGATAGTGCGCAAAGGTTCCCTTTTCCCTACACCCTCGTCAACATTTGTCGTTTGCTGAATTTTAATGATGGCCATTCTGACAGGCGTGAGGTGATATCTCATTGTGGTTTTAATTTGCATGCCTCTGATGATTTGTGATGCTGAGCATCTTTTCATGTATCTATTGGTGATCTATTTGTCCTCTTTGGAGAAACGTCTTTTCAGGTCTTTGCCCATTTTTTAATTGGATTCTTTTTTGGTGTTGAGTTGCATAAGTTCTTGATAAATTATGGGTATTAACCCCTTATCAGATGTATCAGAAAATATTCTCCTATTCAGTGGGTTATCTTTTCATTTTGTTGATGATTTATTTCCATTGCTGTGCAAAAATTTTTTAGTTAGATGTAGTCCTGTTGGTTCATTTTTTCTGTATTTCCCTTGACAGAGGAGGTATGTCAGAAAAAAAATATTGCTTTACAAGATATATGCAAGATTTTACTGCCTATCTTTTCTTCTAAAATTTTTATGGTTTCAAGTCTAACATTTGTCTTTTATTCATTTTGAGTTCATCTTGTGTGTGGTAATAAGAAGGTGGTCCGGTTTCATATTTTTTACATGTATTTCTCCAATTTTCCAAACACCATCTATTGAATAGACCATCTTTGCCCCACTGTATACTCCTGCCTCCTTTGTCAAATATTAATTGACCATAAAGGCATGGGTTTATTTCTTGGCTCTCTGCTTCACACCATTGTTCTGTAAGTCTGTTTTTATTTCTGTACCAGGCTGTTCTGATTATTTTGGCTTTGTAATACAGTTTGATATCAGGTAGTGTGATTTCTCCAATGCTTTCCATCTTTTTCAAGTTTACTGTGGCAATTTGGGGTCTTATGTGGTTTCATATAAACTTTTGAAATATTGGTTTTAGTTTTGTGAAGTGCACCATTGGTATATCAAAAAGAATTGTGTTGAATCTATAGATTGCTTTGGGTAGAATTAGACAATTTATTTCATTTTTATTTTTATTGTTGTTCAATTACAGTTGTCCCCACTTTCCCCCATTACCCTCCCCTGCCCTACCCACCCTCCACCTCTCACGTTCAGTCCTCCCCAAGGTTGTTTGTCCATGGGTCCTTTATACATGTTTCTTGACTTGGCCCTTCCCCTACTTACCCCATTATCCCCCTCACTCCTCCCCTCTAGTCACTGTCAGTTTGTTCTTTATTTCCATGTCTCTGGTTGTATTTTGCTCACTTGTTTGTTTTGTTGATTAGGTTCCACTTACAGGTGAGATCATATGGTATTTGTCTTTCACTGCCTGGCTTGTTTCACTCAGCATAATACTTTCCAATTCCATAATTCTTCTTATCCATGAACAGTGTATATGCTTCCACTTACTTGTATCTTCTTCACTATCTTTGTCAGGGTCTTACACTTTTCCGAGCACTGAAAATTTCCATCCTTCATAGGATGTTAAATTTATTCCTAGGTTTTTCATGCTTTTTCAAATAATTGTGAATGAGACTGTTTTCTTAGATTCCCTTTCTGATAATTCATTATTAATGTAGAAAAATGCAACTGGTTTCTGGACTTTTATTATGTAATCTGCTACTTTACTGAATTCATTTATCAGTTCTAGCATTTGTATTTTTTTTTGTAGACTTTTTAGGGTTTTTGATATACAGTATCATGTCATCTACAAATAATGAGTTTTACTTCTTTTTCAGTGATGCCTTTACTTCTTCCTGTTGTCTGATTGCCGAGTCTAAGACTTCTAGTACTGTGTTGAATAAGAGTGGTGAGAGCAGGCATCCCTGTCTCGTTCCTGACCTTACGAGGTTGGCTGTTGATATGTCATATACAGTCTTTATTATGTTGAGGTTTGTTCTCTCTATTCCCACTCTGCTGAGAGTTTTTATCATAAATAGGTGCTGGATTTTATCAAATGCTTTTTTTCCCTGCATCTATTGATATGATCATGTGGTGTTTATCATTCATTTTGTTTATGTAGTGTTATCATGTTTATTGACTTGTGGATATTATACAAATTTTGCATCCCCAGAATAAAGTCCATTTGATCATGGTATATGATCTTTTCAATGTATTGCTGTATTCAGTTTGCTAATATTTTGTTGATGATTTTAGCATCTATGTTTATAAGAGATATTGGGCTGTAATTTTTTTTCTTTGTAGTGTCTTTATCTGGTTTTGGAATTAAGATAATGCTGGCTTGGTAAAATGACCTTGGAGTCTTCCCTCCTCTTGAAGTTTTGGGAACAGTATGAGAAAAATAGGTGTTAGTTCTTCTTTGAATATTTGGTAAAATTCACTTGTGAAGCCATCTGCTCCATGACTTTTGTTTGTCAAAAGTTTTTTGATTACTGCTTCAATTTCATTAGTTGTAATCTGGCTGTTCAGATTTTCTAATTCCTCCTGATTCGATTTTGGAAAACTGTATCTTTCTAGGAATTTATCCATTTCATCAAGATTTTCCAATTTTTTTGGCATGTAGCTCTTTGTAATATTTTCTTATAATGCTTTGTATTTCTTTGGTGTCGGTTCTTATTTCTCTTTCATTTCTGATTTTATTTACTTCAGTTCTCTTTTTTTCTTGATGAGTCTGGTTAGAGGTTTGTCATTCGTTCATCTTTCCAAAGAACCAGCTCTTGGTTTCACTGATTTGTTTTATTTTTTAAGACTCTATTTTGTTTATTTTTGCTCTGATCTTGATTATTTCCTTTCTTCTACTCACTTTGGGCTTTGTTGTTCTTTTTCTAGATCTTTGTGGTGTAATGTGGATTATCTGTTTGAGATTTTACTTGCTTCTTGAGGGAGGCTTGTAATGCTATGAATTTCCCTCTTTGAACTGCTTTCACTGTGTTCCCTGATTTTGGGGTTGCTGTGTTCTCATTTTCATTTGTTTCAAGGTGTCTTTCGGTTTCCTCCTTAATCTCATTTTTAATGCATTCATCATTTAGTAAAATGTTATTTAGCCCAATGTCTTAGTGTGTTTTTCAGTTTATTTCTTGTGATTAATATCTATTTTCATACTGTTGTAGTAACAGAATATGCCTGATATTATTTCAATCTTTTTCAACTTATCAAAACATTTTTGTGTCCAGCATGTGGTCTATGCTAGAAAAAGTTCTATGTACACTTGAAAAGAATGTATATTCTGCTTCTTTGGGATGAAATGCTCTGAAGATCTCAATTAAATCTATCTGAACAGTGTGCCATTTTAGGCCACTGTCTCCTTGTTGATTTTCTGTCTGGAAGGTCCACCCATTGATGTCAATGGCATGTTAAAATCCCCCGACTATAACTGTATTACTGTCGATCTCTCCCTTTATGTCCATAAAGATTTACTTTACACATTTAGGTGCTCCTATGTTGGGTGTATAGATGTTTACAAAGATAATATCCTCTTTTTGGATTGCCTCCATTATCATTATGTACAGTTCTTCTTTGTCTCATATTAAAGCCTTCTGATATAATTATTACTATACTAGGTTTTTTTCTCCTTTCCATTGCATGAGATTTTTTTTTCCATCCATTTACTTTTAGTTTATGTATATCTTTCTGAGGTGGGTCTCTTACAGGTAGCAAATGAATGAGTCTTGTTTTGTCATCCCTTCAGCTATCCTGTGTCTTTTCATCGGAGCATATAAGCCATTTACATTTATAGTGATTATCAATAGGTACGCATTTACTATTATTTTTACAACCTCTTCCTCCTCCCTCTTCCTCTTCTCCTTTTTCTTCTTCAAGGACCCTTTAACATTTCTTGTAATACTGGTTTGGTGGTAATGAATTCCTTTAGCTTTTTCTTGTCTGGGAAGCTTCTTATTTCTCCTTCAATTTTAAATGATAGCCTTGCTGGATAAAGCAGTCTTGGTTGTTATGTCTTTGCTTTTTGTCATTTTAAATATTTCATGCCAATCCCTTCTGACCTCAAATATTTCTGTTAACAAATCAGCTGACAGCTTTATGGGAGCTCCCTTGTAGGTAACTGTCTTTCTCTTGCTATTTTTAAGATTCTCTTTGACTTTAATTTTAATTATGATGCATCTTGGTATGGGCCTCTTTGGGTTCATCGTGTTTAGGACTCTCTGTGCTTCCTGGACTTGTGTGTCTTTTTCCTTCACCAGGTTAGGGAATTTTTCAATGATTATTTCTTCAAACAGGTTCTTGATCACTGGCTCCCTCTCTTCTCCTTCTGGTAACTATAAAATGCAGATGTTGTTTCACTTCATGTTGTCCCAAAGGTCCCTTAAAATGTTCTCATTCTCTTTTCTTTTAGCTGTTCTGATTGAATGTTTTCTTCTATCTTGTCTGCTAAATTGCTGATTTGCTTCACAGCTTCATCCAACCTACTGTTTATTTCTTCTAGGGTATTCTGCATTTCAGACATTCTTCATTTTAACTGTTTTTTTTTTTCATGGTTTGTGTGTCTTTTTTCACGCTGTTTAAGTTCTCACAAAATTCCTTGAGCATCCTTATAACAATTTTTTGACCTCTGTATCTGATAAATTGCTTGCCTTTATTTCATTTCTCTTTTTCCAGAGATTTATCCTGTTCTTTTATTTAGGGTGTGGGGTGTTTTTTGTTTTGTTTTTTTTTGTCTTCCCATTTTTGCTGCCTCTTTGTGTTCATTTTTACATACTAGGTAGAACTGCTATGTCTTCCAGTCTTGGTAGGGTGGCCTTACATAGAGGTGTCCTGTGGGGCCCAGTGGTAGAGTTTCCTTGATTACCTGAGCCGGGTGCTCCTGAATGTCCCTTGTGTGTGCTACATTCACCTTCCTGTTGTAACTGAGTCTTGATTTGTATTGGCCTGTTCATGCATGGGACTGACCCTCAGACTGGCTGACTGTGAGCACTGACCACTACTGCAGTGTGAAAAAGAGTCTGTACAGGTGTTGACCACAAGAAGCAGAATTTGCCTCAACATGGTCTGGTGTCTGTCATGATCCCCCCTTGAATATGCTCCTTGTGAAGTTAATTGGATCCTGTTCTGATATTGTCTGAAGCTGGCCACTGGGTTTGTTGGTTGTGGGGCCCCCTTGGCAGGTACTATGGTGCAGACCAATGTCAGATGCTGCCTGTGACTGGCTGTGGGCAACCTGTTTGGAGTTACAGAGTGATCCACAGTTTGTGGCTGCCTCTGCTGGGCCTGGGTGTGTGCAGGGAAGATGAAACTGTGCACTGAAGATGACTTTTACCAGCACCTGGCCTGGGAGAAGGTCAGCAAAAGTCCCAAAGCACCGTGAATTCTGCCTCTGCCTGCCTCTGCCTGCCAGCTGCCTGTGGGCTCAGTCACTGAAAGAGTCTCTGGTGGTATTCGAGTGGCATGAGGTAGGTTCTCAGTGAGTCACCAGGTAGGGGTGAGTCGTGTTCACCAGACTGATACAGGTTCAAACTCGGTGCCAGTGCTAGTCTGAGGCCACTCAGCAAATACCCCAGGGTATGCTAAGCCTAGCAGCCATCTGCTGAGTGCTTGTACATCTTTGTGGTAGGGTGGTATCCCAGGGAGTCATCAGGGTGAGACCAGCAGAGTTTATTAGGCCCACACATACAAATATTTGGCCATGTGAAGTCAGGGTTCTGTGCTGGTTAGGCATGCAAGGGAAAAGTGTCCCCTGCCCTAGAGCCATACAACTGTCTGTCCCAGGTTCTGCTAGTGGCCCAGTCTCAGTAGGATGAGGCTTCCAGGGCCTAGAAGGATGGGGCTAGTGGATATCCCATGCCGGTCAGACTTGGAGGAAGGTGGGGGGAGTTGCCCCTGCCCCAAAGCTACACAGCTCAGTCATCAACACCCTGAGTCTGCCCAGACCTCTACGCCACAGCCCAGGCAGCTGACTCCTCACCAGGGAGTGAACTCTGCAGGGTGGGGTGACAGGGAGTCCAGAGGGTGAGGCTATTGCTTTCCCCCAGGCTGATGCTATAAGGACGGGAGTACCCCACCCAAGAAAGATGGCATCTGTGATGTGGGAAAGGGAATCAGCATAGGGATCCTGGTGGCCATCTCTGCAGCTCTCTCCCCAGAGCCACAGACCCCAGTCTGTCCTCACAGGGCTGTAATTCATTCTGCCCTCCCTCCACCTAGTGTGAATGGCTACAGATGAAATTTTGTGCATTGGCCCTTTAAGAGGGTCCCTTTGTCTCTAGCAGATCCTGTCTCCCTGGTGAACAGAATCTCTGCTGGCTTTCACAACCAGATGTTATGAGGGCTTCTCTCCCCAGCTTGGGAGAACCTTCCAACTGAGTGATCCCTCCAGAATCCCCACCACCACTCATGGGAGCAGACGCGGCCCTTTTCACATCTCTGCCCTTCCTACCAGTCTTTCAGCTAGTCTTCAGCTGGTTATTGAGATTGATTGCTCTGTATTTTAGTTGTAATTCAAAGCACCAACTTTTGATTTGAGTGATTTTCCCTATTACTGTTCTATTCTCTTTTTCACATATACAGGCTCTTGTGTTTCTTTTTCCTTGTGCTTAATTTGTATTTAATTTGCTCTTCTTTTTCTAATTTCTTCAAGCATAAGTTTAGGTCATTGTCTTGAGATCTTTTTCCTTATTCTTTTATATGTATTTGATGTTATACATTTTCCTCTGTGCACCACATTAGTTACATTCCACAAATTGTATGTTGTTATTTCATTTTCATTCAGTTCCCAATATTTTCTAATTTCCTTCATGACTTATTCCCTGACCCATGAGTAATCCAGAAATGTAATTTTTTCATATTCAAATATTTGAAGTTCCCCCAGATATCTTTCTCTTATGAATTTCTAATTTAATTTTCTTGGAGTGAGAAAATTTAGTTTGTATTATTTGATTCCTCTTAAGAAGTTTAAAAGTTTACTGACACTTTTAATGGTCCAGAATAAGATATCATATTGAATACATTCTCTGTGCTTAGAAAAAATAATGTGGATGCTGGGGTAGGGGAGTGGACCGTTCTGCAGATGTCGGTGAGGTCCGTGTCTGGACCAGTCCTCCAGAGGAACCCTCTGCAGCTGAGGAGCGCTTTCTTTATGCCACTCCTTCTTCTTCTATCTTTTCTCTGCAAATTCTCGCTTCATTGGCCTCTCTCAAATCTATAACCTGTCTCTTCAGTTTGACAAGAATCCTGGCCTTGATGCGCGCTCCCTCCAAGCCATGCGGCTGGGAGCCCCCTCAGGCTGTAAGCTGGGACATGTGCACAGAGCCTCTCACTTGTTCTTCCTCTCAGGGGTCACCGCTCCGTGTGGCCCTTTGTGCAGCACTCGAAAACCACTGAGTCATGTGTTTCCTCTGACTTTCCAGCTCCTATTTCGTCCTGGCTGAAAGTGGGTGTTTCGAGAGATTTTAAATCTTATTTCACTTGGATACCTTTTCAAACTAAATGTATGAAGATGATAATACACTAAACAGAAAACAGTGGAGCTGATTGCATTCCGGTTAGGATGAAGAGACTGGAGTTTGCTTTCTACTCCAAACAGTCCCCTTCGGTTCACTTTACCCCAAATCCTGAAACATGGCAATTCCCGAGATAATGCTTCAGAGCTGTGTAGCTCTGCAGAACCCAGTCTTCAAACTACTTCTGTGAAGAATATTAGCTTTTAAATCAGGCACACCCGATCTGATTTCCAGCTTACTGCCTTTGTAACCCTCAGCAAATTACAGTTAGTCCTCTGCATCCACAGGGTCTGCATCAAAGTAAATTCAACTAAGTGCAGATTGAAAATGTGTGGGGGGGAAATGTTGTTGACTATACTGTGTAGTTAGGCCTATGATGGTTGCATCTGTACTGAACAAGTACAGACTGTTTTCTTGTCATTCTTCCCTAAAAATACATTATAACAACTATGCCCCGGCTGGTGTAGCTCAGTGGATTGAGCGCGGGCTGCGAACCAGGCTTCGCAGGTTCGATTCCCAGTCGGGGCACATGCCTAGGTTGCAGGCCATGTCCCCCAGCAACCGCACATTGATGTTTCTCTCTCTCTCTCTCTCCCTCTCTTCCCTCTCTAAAAATAAATAAATAAAATCTTTAAAAAAATACATTATAACAACTATTTATATGGCACTTACATTGTATTAGGTATTATAAATACTCTAGAGATGATTTACAGTATGCAGAGGATATGCATAGGTTATATGCAAATATTATGCCATTTTACATTAGAGATTTGAGCATTCACAAATTTTGGTATCTTTGGAGGGTCCTGAAACCAGTCCTCTGTGGATACCAAGGGATGACTGCACTCAAGTTTGTGACAACCAAATGGGTGAAATGACATATTCCTCACAGAGTTATTGTGAAAACAAATCATGTGACTGTTTGAAAGACACCAGGTGCAGTGCCCAACACTTAAATGACTCATAATTCGTCATTGTCATTAGCAGTTGCGGCCAGTGTCATTGCCGTCCATCCCGAAAAGAGCCTTCCGTGTCTTCCAAAGACAAAACTGAGATTAATTCTGAGATGCCAGATTTTTCAACAGCAGAATTTTCCAGCAGGGAAACTGGTAGGTGAAATGAATAAAATCTTTGCTTCTAGAAGTGTTAACAGCACCAGGCTCTGTCAGGCATATTTTTTAACCCCTCTAATGTGTAATAATTTCTTGCAATAAAACTTTAATAATACTAATGCAAGATAGGAACTAGATGGAGAAAGGGAAGTTAGATAACCTTAAAAATCAGTAATTCCTTACCATACAATTTCACTTGTATGTGGAACCTAGAAAACAAAACTAACAGAACAGAAATAAACTCGTAGATATGGAGAACACATGGATGGCCAGCACGGAGGAAGGGAGTTGAGAGGATGGGTGAAAAGGGACTAAGAAGCACAAATTACCAGTTATAAAAGCAGTCATGGATGTAAAGGGCAGCACGGGGAATGTAGTCAATTATCCTGTAATTTTATTGGCTGTGTGTGGTGTCAGATGGGCAATAACTTCATAAGGTATATAAGTGTCTAATCACCGTGTGGTACACCTGAAACTCATATAATACTGTATGTCAACTATAATTGAAAATTCTTTTAAAATGCAGTAATTTCTACCCTGTCCAATTCTGCCCCTATATCTACTCTGTGTAAATTTCTACCCCATACCTTGGATCAAAGAATTAAAATGATTGAATGTGTTATACATCCCCGATAAATACAACTGAAGCAACAAAATATTTTCAACACACAAACCCAGAGCTCTGAATTCCCCCCCACCTCAGGCCTTACCAGCTGCCTGACGTGGGTGATTTATTTGGTTTCCATGAACTGCAGCATCCTTAACTATAAAACTGAGTGAGAGCATGTATCTTAGAGGGCTGCTATAAAAATCAGCCATACCTACAGCAGTATGAGTATAGCATATACAGTAGCGTTCAATAAATAGCAGCTATTATATTCTGGGCCTCAATTACTTGTTTAAAAATGATGCAAACAGAAGCAACAACATCTCCATTCACTGACTTTTCTCCACTGATCTGATAAAGAGGTGGAGAGGTCACTTGCATCTCGCCCTCACAGGTGCGACTAGTGGGAAATTCTGGCACCTTGTCTAAGTTTTGCAGGTGTGTTTCTTGTCATTTACTACCTACCACCACCAGGGAAAGCTATTCTTATTTTATATATGTAAAGTTTATAATAGTTCCCAAATGTATAAAAAATATCCTAAATTATTAAAAGGTAAAACATGAGACATTCCTAAACTAATTTCTGCTAGGAAAGTGATATGCAATTAGGAGTTATTATTTATTTACAAACAAAATTGCAACAGGTGTCCCTTACATAAATACAGCCTATAAGGCCCTTAGAATATAATTCAGTTTATAAGAACTAGACTTATACATGAGTTTTTTAAGATTTAAACAAACGTTTTAGCAGGTCACTTACTTTTTAAAAATGTGTAGACACACTACAACCAAAGATTTTGTAAATGCAGGTTCTAAATTATTATTAATAACACAGGGATTACTTATAATGATGTTATATAGCAATAATTGTTTATAATAAGTTTATAAGTGCACATTATTAATCATTAATAATATAATAACTATTACTTCTAATAATTATAAATAAAGTATTATAAGTATAGATCATCATAATAATTACTTCTAATAATGTTATTTATTTTTACTAATTTTATTATTATTATTAAACTGTAAAGTACTTTTAAAACCTATGTTGATATCATGGTTATAACCATTTGCTATATTATTTATAATAATAATTATATTATTATGGCGGCCATCCACGGTTTTCTCTTTCCCTTGTATTATTTTTTGCACTCCAAGATTAATTAATCGAAATTGATTTCAGAATTGCTGGAATAAGGGAACGTGGCAGCACTGGACATGGGGCTGCATGTGTGCCTTCTGGAGGAGTGGGGAACGAAAAGACACAAGAGAAGGACCAAGTACACAGTCGGTTCTGCAGCTCTAATATAGAGTCTGATGTAGTCTCTTACAAGCCTAGGGTGAGTTATTAATAGGTTCGGAACATGTAATATCATGTGACCAAGCACCCCCAAATTGGACGCTGTACACTTGTGGAGACTCCTCAGCCAAGGGCAAGAGCAGCCAACTTATTAGAACACTTACTAAAATACTACAACTGAGCTAACTATAGGCAAATGCATATTAATGTTCGCTGTTAGGCTGCCCCAAGGGTGCTTTAGTGTGTTATTCCAAAAGCATTTCAAATACAAATAGAGGTTTCTATATCCTTAAGCTTAAAACACTCTAAATATACATCAGTGAGTTCACGTCTCCTCTTTTATCTCTCCACCCACTGACCACCTCATGACTCGCCCTCCTTCCCAGGGAGGCTGTGTCCGTCCACACAGAACATGTCAGCTCTTGGGGCCTGACAGGGAGAAGGAACTGTAGAAACTGAAAATGCAAAATAAACCATCATGGGAATGAAATAGTAATCAAATATATTTTTTAGTGTACCACTGTACCAGGTACGATGTGGTCCCGACTTAAAAGTGATATTTATATGCATGTCTCGTCCACGTTCCTCTGACTAATCCCAAGCATCTCTCCTGATAAAATTTTTGGGCCATCATTTTAGCCCTGGAAGCCCAGATTTACTATAAGATTTACAAGGACGGAAATGGTTTGTTCCTGACTCAGAGCCAACTTAAGCAGTAGACTTTTAAGCACATTAAAAAAAAAAAAAGCGATAAAGCTTCCCTGTGTTTATCTCCATACATGACTATTCAAAACAAAGGCTCTAAATAGAACCATGCAGGCATCACTCCCAGTCACCTCCTGATCCGCGCCCTCCAGGACAAGAGTGGCAACAAGGCCTCCATGAATGCGCGCTCCCTAAAATGACACCAAGTCCATGTTGGCTTTCAGATCACATTCCATCGCTTCTAAGATGCTGTGCTATAAAACACCCCTAATATGAGCTGCTAAAATATGAAAAATTACCTATAAGAATTTACCGGATACACTATTTCTATCCTTTGCTGGGCTTCTTTATATCATTATTAATTAATACCTTACTGATGAATTAAGTGCGTTCATTTCCCTAATGTTTCCTCAGTGGCGATCCCTGTAGCCTAAACTCAGATGACCAGACAGTATACTGCTTTGGCTTTTACTAAGGAATACTTGGTTCTGTTTGAATAAAAACACAAAATAATGTGGATTCAGATTTATATTTTCAGAATAACTCTGAATGTTCACTACTACGAAACCTACTTCCTGCAAAGGTTGATTGGGATATTGTTTGTACTTATTTGTTTATCTGATCTGAATCCTGACCCTAATAAGTTTGGTCTTTTTCACAGCAGTGGAATACACAAACAGTACTGAACTTGTACCTGAATTCATTTCCTAACTGCAAAAACACTACCTAATTGTATAACTTCTTATTGTGTATACCTTCTTTGTTGTATACCACTAAATGAATGGCTTTGATTACTTGTTTTTATAAATCCTTTATGAATTTTAAGTCTTACTCATTGTCAACATTATAACATGAGTTACCAGTAGCTACTGCTGTTCCTTGTTAACCAATGGGGTGTTCACAGATATCCCTTAAGATTGCTCCAGTGACAACTATTTCCAGATAGAAAAAAAAAAAACCTTGTGTATTGTTTAACATGTAAACTCTTCCAAAATTAATCTTTAAACACTGCCCCTCTCAAGGTCCCATCAGACTGGAGATATTGACAATGTGATCCTAAAGTTTGTATAGAAACAAAAAGGATCCAGAATAGCTAAAACAGTTTAAAAAAAGGAAACAAAATTGAAATACTTAAATTTTCTGCAGTTAAAACATATTATAAAGCTACATAACCCAAGACACTATGGTATTGACATGAGGATTGAAAGAACACTATTAACAGTTCAAAAGTAAACTTACATTTATGGTTAATTAACTGTTGACAAAAGTTCTATGTATGCCATTTCATGAAGAAAGCATGGTCTTTTCAACAAGCGGTACTGAGAGAAAATTGGATACATACATGCAAAGAGATTAATTTAGACGCATCTCACACCATACACACACTAACTCAAAATTAATCATAGACCTAAATGTAAAAACCAATTTACGGAAGAAAACATAGGAGAAAGTCTATGTGACTTTGAATTAGACTCAGAGTTCTTTAGATACAATACCAAAAACACATTCCATAAAAAGAAAAAATCCGATAAACTGAATTTTTCAAAGTTTTTTTTAATTGGCTTTAAAACACACTATTAAGAAAATGATGACTTCTGGCCAAGATGGAGGCATAGGTAGATCTATACACTGTCTCCTCGTACAACCAAAAGAAGGGCAACAACAAATTGAAAAACAGAAAATAACCAGAATTGCCAGAAAATTGAATTGTATGGCAGTTCAACAACCGAGGAGTTAAAGAAGAAATATTCATCCAGACCAGCAGGAGGGGCGGAGAAGACTCACAGCAAGGTGGTGACCAGAGGACGGGGTCAGGAGAGGCAGTGGCTGGCAGACAAGACAGTCCCACATTTGTGTGCAGATAAACCAGGAGGAACAACTGGGGGGCCAGACAAACCACGTAACCCAGGGTTCCAGTGCAGAGAAGTAAAGCCTCAAAATTTCTGACTATAAAAACCTACGGGGGTTGCTGCAGTGGGAAAAACTCCCAGCCTCATAGCAGAGTTTGTTGGAGAGATCCACAGGGTCCTATTATGTACACAAACCCACCCACTGGGGGATCAGCATCAGAAGGGCCCAATTTGTTTGTGGGTAGCAGGGAAAGTGCCTGAAAGCTGGCTGAGAGACAAGCAAGTGGCATTGTTCCCTCTCTGACCCTCCCCCACATACAGTGACCCAACACAGCAATGTGGGTTGCCCTGGTCTGCTGAATACCTAAGGCTCTACCCCTTACTATATGTAATAGACAAAAAAATACAGCCCAAATGAAAGAACAGATGAAAGCTCCAGAAAAATAACTGAGTAATGAAGAGATAGCCAACCTATCAGATGTACAGTTCAAAACACTGGTAATCAGGATGCTCACAGAAACGGCTGAGTATGGTTGCAAAACAGAGGAAGAAGTGAAGGCTAGGAAAAGTGAAATAAAGAAAAATGTACAGGGAACCAACAGTGATGGGAAGGAAACTGAGTCTCAAATCAACGATTTGGAGCAGAAGGAAGAAACATTCAACCAGAACAGAATGAAGAAACAAGAATTCAAAAAAATGAGGAGAGGATTAAAAACCTCTGGGACAACTTTAAATGTTCCAGTATCTGAATCATAGGGGTGCCAGAAGGAGAAAAGGAAGAGCAAGAAATTAAAAACTTATTTGAAAAAAATAATGAAGGAGAACTTTCCTAATCTGGCAATGGAAATAGACTTCTAGGAAGTCCAGGAAGCTCAGAGAGTCCCAAAGAAGTTGGACCCAAGAAAACACACACCCAGGCACATCATAATTACATTACCCAAGATTAAAGAGAAGGAGAGAATCTTAAAAGCAGCCAGAGGAAAGAAGACAGTTACCTATAAAGGAGTTCCCATAAGACTATCAGCTGATTTCTCAAAAGAAGCCTTGCAGGCAAGAAGGGGCTAGAAAGAAGTATTCCAAGTCATGAAAGGCAAGGACCTACAACTGAGATTACTCCATCCAGAAAAGCTATTATTTAGAATGGAAGGGTAGATAAAGTGCTTCCCAGATAAGGAAAAGTTAAAGGAGTTCATCATCACACAGCCCTTATTATATGAAATGTTAAAGGGACTTATCTAAGAAAAAGAAGATCAAAACTATGAACACTAAAATGACAACAAACTCACAACTATCAACAACTTACCCTACAAAAATAAAAACAAACTATGCAAACAACTAGAACAGGAACAGAAACAGAAATTAAGATCACATGGAGGGTTATCAGTGGAGAGGGAGAAGGAGGAAAATGGGGGGGGGAAAGTACAGGGATAAGAAGCATAATTGGTAGGTAGAAAATAGACAGGGGGGGGTTAAGAATAGTATGGGAAATCGAGAAGCCAAAGAACTTACATGTACATGGACATGAAATAAGTTGGGGGAATGCTGGTGTGAGAGGGAATAAAGGGGGGAAAAAACTGGGACACCTGTAATAGCATATAATCAATAAAATATATTTTCAAAAAAAAGAAAATGAGTAGAAACTCACAGACTAGAAAAAAACATAAGCAAACCATATGTCTGACAACAGATTTACATCCAGAATACATCAAGAACTCTAAAAACTCAATGTAGAAAGACAAAAAACCTGATTTAAAATAGTCAAAGGGGGAGTGGTGAGGGATGATGCAGACAACTGTAACTGAACAACAAAATAATTTTTTAAAAAAACTACTACTAAGCAAAAAAATAAAATAAAAAAGTCAAAAGATTTGAGTAGTCATTCTGCCAAAAATGAAATGGCACATGAACAGATGCTTTACAAAATTAGTCATTAGATAAATAAAAATTAAAACAACGAGATAGCACTGCCCAACGGTAAGAATACTTATAATTAAAAAAAAAAGACAATAACAGGTTGTTGCTGAGGATGTCAAGAACTGGAATTCTAACATATTCCTGGTAGGAATTTAAAACAGTATAGTACTTTGGAGAAGAATTTGGCAGTTTCATAAAATATTAAACATAAATTTATGATATGACCTAGCAATTCCACTCCTAGTAATCTACCTAAGAGAAATGGCAATAAATATCTATCTACACAAGGTGTGTACACAAACGTACATGTTGGCATTATTCATCATCACAAAAATGTGGGGAAAAAGCCAAATGCCCATCAACTGATGAATGAGTAAATAAAATGCTGCCTATCTAAAAGATAATCTATTACTCAGCAAGAAAATAAACTACTGATCCATGCTACCACATACAGGAACCTCAAAAACATTACACTAAGTCTAAGAAGTGAGGCACAGAAGACTAATTTTATATGATTTTACTCATAAAATGTAAAGGCAAATCTATAGAAACAGAGAAATTAATGGTTGTTTGGAACTGCAGGAAAGAATAGAGTCACTGCAAAGGGGTATGAGGGATCCCTTTGGAGGGATAAAAATGTTTTTAAATTGGATTGCAGGGATGTTCGCACAATTCACTAAAACTACTAAAAATAACTGAGCTTCTAGTCAAGATGGCAGCGTAAGCAGACATGACTCGCCTCTTCTCACAACCACATCAAAATTACAACTAAAATATACAACAAAATCACTCAGGAATGTCAGAAATCAAGGTGAACAGAAGTCTGACAACTACAGAACTAAAGAAACCACATCCATCCACACTGGTAGGAGGGGTGCAGACGTAGGACGGGCTGGTTCCACACCCACGGGGATAAAAATTCGGGAGGGATATTTTGGGAGTAAGGAGTCCCAGACCCACACCAGGCCCCCCAGCCCAGGATTCTAGTACCAGGAAGGTAAGTGCCCACAACTTCTGGTTTGCAAAAACCAGCAGGGATTAAGACAGTGAAAGAAACTTCTGGTGTCCCAGGCAGTTCCTCTTAAAGAATCCACACATGGAATCCCCTGCTTAGACTCACTCACTCTGAGCTCCAGCACTGGGGTGGCAGCTTTGGGGGCACCAGTGGCATGCAGGGAGAGACTGAAGTATCTGGCATCAGGGCGAACAGAGGCCATTGTCCCTTTGCTAAAGCCTCCCTCAGTAGAGCCGGCAAACTGGTGCCATAACTGAAACTCCATCAACCGGGCTAACACTATTTGACCCGCCTTCGAGATCCACAAAGGCTCTGCCCCACCCAACTTCCAGGTCCACTCAAGCTGCTTTTCCACAAGAATGGCTGGTCTTGGCTCCTAAATCCTATCAAACAAGCAACAGCTGGCTTCAGTGAGCTCTAGCAGCAGCCAGATTAGATTCACAGTTTGGCTTCACCTGGGAATCTCCAAGCCCAGCACAAGTAGCAGCCATCTCAGATTGCTTTACAGCTCAGGCACGGTGCCCTGGGTGAAATACAGGTGGGGGCTGACTTTGGCCTGCACCACCTGGAAAACCTCAGGGCCAGTGCACCCAGTGGACAGCTACAGACCATGTCAGAGTATCACCACCCTGTCTTTGCACAGCTGATCCTCCTTGGACTGTGGAGGTTGGTGGTCAGTGGTCACAGCCAGTCCTCGCAGCTGACTGGCCTGGGTAAATCCCTCCCATTGACCTGCCAACAGCAACTAAGTCTCCTATCAGAGGAAAATGTACTCAGCCCACACGAAAGGTGCATCTCGAGGACCCAGCCTGGGTGACAGGGGAGGCTGTGCCACTGGACCCTACAGGACACTTACTACATTAGGCCATGCTACCAAGACACGGAGTCAAAGCAGCTCTACCTAATACATAGAAACACACACAGGGAGACTGCCAAAATGAGGAGACCAAGAAACATGGCCCAAATGAAAGAACAGATCAAAACTCCAGAAAAAGAGCTAAACAAAATGGAGATAAACAATCTGTCAGATGCAGAGTTCAAAACACTGGTTATAAGGATGCTCAAGGAACTTAGTGAGGACCTCAGTAGCAAAAAAGATCCAGTCAGAAACAAAGGATACACTAATTGAAATAAAGAACAATTTACAGGGAAACAACAGTAGAGTGGATGAAGCCAAGAATCAAATCAATGACAGGATGTAAGGAAGCAAACAACCATGCAGAACAACAAGAAGAATAAAAGAATCCCCCCAAAAAATGATTCTATGTTATAGATAAACAGCCTCTGGGACAACTGCAAGAGGTCCAACATTTGCATCACAGGGGTGCCAGAAGGAGAAGAGAAAGAGCAAGAAATTGGAACTATATCTAAAAAAATAGCAAAAGAAAAAGTTCCCTAATTTGGTGAAGGAAATAGACAGCCAAGTCCAGGAAGCACAAAGAGTCCCAATTATAATGGATGGAAAGAGGCCCACTCCAAGGCACACCATAATTAAAATGCCAAAGTTTAAAGATAGACTCTTAAAAGCAGCCAGAGAAAAGAAAAGAAGTTAGTTACCAGGCGGATGACAGATGGGAGCAGGGAGGGGGAGAATGGGTAAAGAGGTGAGGGGGTGAGGAAGTACAGATAGGTGTGAGAACAGCCATGGTTACAAACAGCCACGGGGATGTAAAGTACAGTTAGGAAATGGAGCAGCCAAAGAACTTATACGCGTGACATGAACAATGGTGGGGGGACTGCCTGGGGAAGTGGGGGATGCTGGGTGGAGGGGGACAAGGGGGAAAAATCAGGACAACTGTAATAATAGCATAATCAACAAAATATAATTTAAAATAAAATAAAATAATAAAAATAACTGAATTTTAATTTTGGTGAATCTTATGGTATGCAAATCATACCAAAAGAAAGACATTAGGGGGAAAAAGCATTCACAATATCTTTTAAAATTTGTTACATTTAAAAACCAGTTCAATATGTTCATGAATCTATCTTACTAGTGAGAAATAATTAGATTCTACTTAAACAATTTTTGAAGTAGAAACTTTCATCTTAAGATACCAATTCAATATTTTTAAGAGATTGCTAATTACGACCACCTATTTTGAACTGACAAAAAATTTTAATTAATATTTTATTTTATTTTTAGAGATGGGGAGAGGAGGGAGAAAGAAAGGGAGAGAAACATTGATCAGTTGCCTCTTGCATACCCCAACTGGGGGCCTGGCCCACAACCCAGGCATGTACCCCGACTAGGAAGTCAACTGGCAACCTTTCAGTCCACAGGCCGGCACTCATTCCACTGAGACACACCAGCCAGGGCTAAACTGACAAAATTCTAATTACAGACTTACTGAGACACTGGAATTATCCATGCTAGGGGATGAAATGGACCACTAAATAATTAAATTTATAAAAAGACAGCTATTTGCACAATGAATTACTCAGACAGTACACTTTGTTAAATATATTTATACATCATTGTTATTTCCATAATAAATTACTCCAACTTCATGCCCTGACCAGTGTGGCTCAGTTGGTTGGGCATCATCCTGCAAAGGGATGAGTCACCGATCTATTCCTGGTCAGGGCACCTGCCTGGGCTATGGGCCCAGTCCCCAGTCGGGGCCTGTACCAGAGGCAACCAATCATTGTTTCTCTCTCGTATCGATGTTTCTCTCCCTCTCTCTCCCCCTTTCCCCCTCTCTAAAAACAAACAAATAAATAAATTTTTTTAAAAAAATTACTCCAACTTATTTTTTGTAACAATGGTTTGAAATTGCATTTACTTATCTGCAAGCACACAACTAGAATCAGTCACCACAAAGCCCCTATGCTAACTAGACGGAAGTCCCTCTATCAGGGGGTGAACTGCCTAGGAACCGTGCACTGTGATGTCTGCTGGTAATATGACACTTTAATAATGGAGATATAGCCGTGACATCTTAGCTGCTGTGACATGCATTTACATCCAGATTATAATGGAGACAATGTGCACTCATCAGATCAGCTAATATAATTATTTGCCTGGTCACTCCTCTTAGCGTGTTATTTTTTTGGCTATTAGTGCTAATGAGTTTTATGGGACTCAACACAAGAATTCTTAGGATGTGAATGTGTAGATAAAACTTGCTATTTTTTTCTGCCATTTGAGTAATCTTACCGTTTAATTCTCGTGCTTGTCCAGGGTCCTCTTCGCCTGACCACACTGCACTGTCCGTCAGTGCAGAAAACCCCTCACAAAGACCCTACCGGTGCCCCAGCTCTGGCTGGCGTGGCCCAGTTGGTTGGAGTGCCGTCCAGTAAATCGAAAGGTCATGGGTTTGATCCCTGGTCAGGGCACATACAGGAGGCAACCACTGATGTTTCTCTCTCCTATCAATGTTTCTCACTCCTTCCCACTCTCTCTCCCTCCCTTCCATTCTCTCTAAAATCAATAAACATGTCCTTGGTTGAGGATTAAAAAAAAAGTTGACTGATGTTCTAAAATTCCTCTACGATGAGCCTCCGCCTTCATTTATCCACATCTGAACTGGGTGGTATGGGAGGCCTCTTTCGATCTGAAGGCGTATTTCTTCCTTTATTTCTGATAAATGTCATTTTATTACAGTAACTGTGGTGGAACATCTGGCAATATAATACTTTAAGTCTCCTGCTACATTACCCATAAAACTGTTGATGACCGTTTAAAATAATCTGCTCTATTTACTTTCAGAATCTAGGAGAGGAAGCAAGCTTCAACTTTTTCACCTTGAAGAGTAGGAAACATCCACACTGGCATTAAGGGCCCATTACATCCTCTCCCCACTAGTTCACACGCATAGCCTGCTGAATAATCATTTGAAACCCATAAAATCCTTTCTAGCTCAATGAAATGTAAGTAGGTTCCTGGGAGGAGATTAAAAGACAGAAGGTATCCAACTTTACTGTAATTGGAACTAAAAAGGCGTATTAAAATTCATTCAAGATGGCTGGGTGTCAAGTTTGGGGATGTGAATGAGTACTGGAGGTTTCAGAGCCGCTAAAGTGGCCACCCTCAAATTTCAGCTTGCACAGTTACCTTGGATGCTCTTTAAACATGTTCTTTAGGTTTGAGGCTCAATCTGCAATTCCGATTTTAAATAGAGAATCCCCAACTTCCTCTATGTCACACCCACTGCCATGACTTTGATAAGGAGTCTGCACACCAGACTTTAAGAAATGGCGTCAAAAAGCAGGAGCAAGTAGCTGATGCTGTGGGCTCTCTGCAGAAGGCATCGTGCAGTTCAGGTGAAGCCAGGCAGAGGTAAGAGGGCTGGGAAAAATCTGGGGCAACATATCTTTACATGCTTCTGAAGAGAAAAAATATATTTAGATCTTATTTTTTTAATGGAAAGCAACAGGCAAACAGAAGCTGTTTAATAATGCCAACACTGGCCTCAGTTTATCGATCCCATTCCCTAATCATCTGAGTTAAAGCCTAAATAGTTAATAATTTATTGCAGATATATGCACATTAATTATGAAATGAAATCCAGTCCCTCTTGCTGGAAAAGGCAAAGCCTAAGACATCTTGTCCCCAAGGGCCTTCCCAACACCGCCATGCAATAATTCTGTTCCAATATCTGGGAGCATGGAAGTGGCTGAGTTCCCATTTTCTCACTTCTCTCAGTCTAGGGCTTGGCATCGGAATAAAGATGAGACGGAGACAGATGATGTGCTCACCATGGCTGCACCCTACATGCACTCTGTGGTCAGCTATGCTCCTCACTGGGCTGGGGGAATCTGAAAACTTCCTTTCCAGCACGCCCCCCCACCCCCCCTCATAATCCAAGAGGGGCCACTGGTGCTCCCACAGCCTTAAAGTATGTCAGATTACAACCCTAACTTAATGCACTTCCCATCTATCAGGAACCTGGAATGCCTCTGATTATTTTTTATTTTGCAAGCACAGAGCCATAGGACCATCTGGGCTAAAACTGTAATTGCAATTAAGCAAAAACATTCAATTGTGTGTGAGCACAATAAAAATGTGCTCTGTTTGAGCATTGCATAAAAATATTTTAAGACTCCCTTAAGGAATTTCCTGGGGCATAGGAGTACAAGATGGCCAAGGAGGCGGAAACTGCACTCACCTCCTTCCATGACATCAAACTTACAATTAAATTATAGAACAATCCACTAGATACCTGTCTGAAGTCGAGCTGAGCAGAAGTCCTACAACTGAAGATATGAAGAAGCCACAGCGAGACTGGTAGGAGAGCCAGAGACACAAAACAGGACGGCCCCCCACCTACGTGTGGCAGTTGAGAATCTAAAGGGATATTTCAGCTGCAGAGGTGCCCCTGAACCCCACACCAGGCTCCCCAGCCCGGAGCACCAGGGAGAGGAGCCCCCATAACATTGGGCAGTGAAATACAGTGAGGATGCTCTCCACCCAGGTAAGATGAAAGGTTGCTGAAAATTCAGGCAACCTCTTAAAAGGACAATGCACAAACACTCACACTCACTCACACTACACACTAGCAGATGAACAGCAGCTTGGGGTACCAGAGTCACACAGGGAGAGACTGAATGTTCTGTGGCTTTGGGGCAAAGGCTGGAGGGACAGCCTCCAATGCCCCAGTGTTGAGTCTTCCCACTGCACAGCCCGGGGTGCCATTTTCCTGGGTTAAAACTCCCCCCACAGGGCATTAGCCTGGTGAGCACACTAGCTCCACCCTGATGACTCCCTGAGACCCTGCCCTCTCCAACTCCCACAAGGCTGGAGGCTTTGTCAGTGGCCACCAGCCAGGGCCTGTGGTGCAATCTTTCTCAAAAAACTCTCGGGCAGCCCTGATGAGTGAGGCTCAGTTTTTTGGGTGTTGTCATGCAAAGTGAAACGCAACCGATCAATGTTTCTCTCTCTCTTTCTCCCTCCCTTACCCTCTCTCTAAAGAAATAAAGCAATAAAATCTTTTAAAAAACCAAAACACTGTAGAGGAATTGTAGTCAACCTCAGGTGGTGCCAGAAACACAGAGGGAGAAGACAAGTTCTATGGCCTCAGGGCAAGGGCCATCTTCCTGAACCGCCAACAGGTGACACCATTCCTGTGTTAAGATCTCCTTCCACACCGGCCAAATCTTAATCTGCTGTAGCCTGATAACTCCTTGAGACCCCACCTAACCACAAAGATCTGAAGGCCCAGGGGAATGGTGGCTGGCCTTGGTGTAGCCTGAGACTTCTGCCAGGTAGCCTCAGACCCAACACTGATTCTCAGTTTGAATCTGTGTTAACTTGGTGGACACTCACCCATACCTGGTGTCTTCCTGAGAACCTGCCTCACATGCTGCCCAAGGGTTTCTCAGTGGTTGAGCCTTATGAGCGATCGGCAGGTCTCACGGTGCCTTGGGCCTTTTTCTAAACTACCCCAGACCTGGTTCACTGCCCAGCTTCTCAATGTATACCCAGGCCCAGCACAGGAACCTACCAACTGTGGATCACTTTGTACTTCCTGACAGGTAGCCCACAGCCAGTCACAGGCTGTGTGTGACATTGAACTGCACCAGAGTCCCTTCCAAGAGGCCCCAGAAGCAACACACATAGAGGCTGGACTCAAACCACAACAGAGCACCTCCTCCCAATAGCTCCACAAGCAGCACACAAACAGGAGGATTGCAGCAGACTCCAGAACCTGCAGGGCAAATTCCCCTTCATGGGTCAGCCCCTGCACAGCAGCTCATATACTATGAGCATGTCCAATCCCCATAGCCAGCCAACCTGAGGGGCAACCCCACCCAGGGACATGCCAACAGCAATCAAGTCTCTTCGCCACAGGAGAGCACACACAACCCACAATGCACATACCTAAGGCACTCAGATCAGGTGATCAGGGAGACTGGGACAGTGGGTCCCACAGGACACATTCCACATACTGAGACTAGGAGACACAGCAGAGCTACCCAATACACACACACAGCAGAGCTACCCAATACACAAACCTCCCTAATACACAAAAACAAATTCAGAGAGGCAGCAAAAATGGGGAGACAAAGAAACATACCCCAAAAGAATGGACAGGAAAATTTCCAGAATAAGAGTGAATGAAATGGAGGCAAGCAATCTATCAGATACCAAGTTCAAAACGATGGTTACAAAGATGCTTAAGGAACTACGTGAGAACTTCAACAAAGAGATAACAAGCATAAAAAAGGACATAGAAACCATGAAAAAGAACCAGTCAGAAATAAAGAATGCGACAACTGAAATGAACACTACACTAGAAGATATGGACAGATTAGATAAAGTAGAGGATAGAATCAGCAATCTGGAAGAAGAAGAGCAGGAAAAAACCAATGAGAGCAAAAAGAATTTTAAAAATGAGGATATAGTTTAAGGGACTTCTGGAACAACATCAAGTGTAATGACATCTGCTTGATGGGGAAACAGTACAAGAAGAAAGAGCAAAGAATTGAGAAATTATTTGAAGACATAATGACTGAAACTTTCCCTAACCTGGTGAAGAAAAAGACCCAAGTTCAAGAAGCACACAAGGAGTCCCAAACAAGATGAACCTAAAGAGGCCCACATCAAGACACATCATATTTTAAATGGCAAAGGTTAAAGATACAGAGAGAATCTTAAAAGCAGCAAGAGAAAAACCATTAGTTACTTACAAGGAAGTTTCCATAGGACTGTCAGCTGATTTTTCAACAAAAACTTTTTAGGCCTGAAAGCATTGACATGAAATATTCGAAGTGATGGAAAGCAAGGAACAATGACCAAGACCACTCTATCCAGCAAGACTATCAAATAGCCATGGTACATTTTCACAGTGGAGTACTACTTGGCTGAAAAAAAGGAAAACTTTATCCTGTGCATGCAACAGCATAGACAGACCTGGAGAATATTACACTAAGTGAAATAATAGAGTCATAGAAAGACAAGTACCATATGATTGCACTCGTATATGGAATCTAATAAGTAACCTAAACTAACAAGCAAAACAGAGACAGACTCATAGATAAAGAGCAGGTTGACAGCTCAGGGTGGGGGCAGGGAGTGTTGGGGAGTGGAGGTACCAAGCCAGAAAGAAAGAGAACCCATGGTCATGGACAACAGTGCAGTGATTGTGGGGGGTGGGGGACGGTAGGATGGAGAGGTGGAAGAAAGTATGGGGCAATAAATGGTAATGGAAAAAATACAATCATAAATTTAAAAATAAAAACGTTTAAAAATTAAAAAATAAAAATACATTAAAAATTTTGAAAATATATAAAATGAAAAAAGGCTATCATCTTAAAAAGAAGAAATAAAGGGCTTCCCAGACAAGAGAAAGCTAAAAAAGTTCATCACCACCAAACAAATATTACAAGAAATGTTAAAGGGACTTCTTTAAGAAGAAAAAATAGGAACATATACAATAACAAAATGGCAATATCTGTGCACCTATCAATAATAACTTTTAAAGTATATGCACTAAGTGTTCAAACCAAAACACATAGGGTAGGTGAATGGATTAAGAAAAAAATAAGACCCATATACTCATATATGTTGTCTACAAGAGACTCACTTCAGATTGAAAGACACACACAGGCTGAACCTAAAAAGAACAAGATATTTCATGCAAATGGAAACAAAATTAAAAAGCTGGGGTAACAGTACTTATATCAGACACAACAAACTTTAAAACAAAGGCTGTAATAAGAAGCAAAGAAGGACATTATGTAATGATAAAGGGATCAGTCAGACTATGTAATGATAAAGGGATCAGTCAGACCAGAGGACATAACCCTTGTAAACATACCATATACGCACCCAACGTAGGAGCACCTAAATACACAAAACAAATCTCGATGAACCTAAGTGAGAGACCGACAGTAACACAGTCATAGTAGGGGACTTCAACGCCCCACTGATATACTGAATAGACGTTCCAGGCAGAAAATCAACAAGGAAACAGCAGCCTTAAATGACATTAAGCCACACAGATTTACCCGTATTTTGCCATGTATATATAATGTGCACCCACATTTTTGGCCCAAACTTTCAGGAAAAAAACCTTTCATTTTAATTTTTTAATTCTATTTTTCACTTATTTAAATTTAGATACTTGGGGGGGTTTGGTATTATAAAGGAATTTAGCATTTATTTTTTAATGTATTATGGTGCAAGTAATTTTATGTAACAAATAATTACAGAACACAAGAACAGATACAAGGTACAAAACATTTTATGTACCAGTAATGATTTTACAATGTTTACACATCACAGAAGGCCAAGAACTCTTCATCACTGTCAATATCAGAAGTATCGTCTTCTTCAATTTCTACATTACTGGTGTCTTCTTCTACATCACTTTCTTCATCCTGGTAAATTTCATCATCCATAGCATTGCTGATGCCACATTTTTTAAATGACTTCACAGCCAGCTCCTCCTGGACACTGTTCCATGATCTTAGGATCCAATCACAAACCTGGGTGATGGATGCTTTCTTGATCCTGCTTGAGGTGTTAAGTCATTACCAGCGGACTGCATCCATGACCACTCTTTCTTCATTAGGGCCTTAAAGGGCTTGTTTACTGACACACGAAGAGGATGCAGTTGGTTGGTTAGCCCACCAGGTATCACAGCAAGTGGGGTTTTCAAGTCCTCGGTGATTGCTTTTGCACTTTATGTAACTTGGGCTTTGAAGTGATCAGAAACAAGCAAAGCTGGTTTTTTAAGTAATCCTCCAGGCCTTCGTGACCAAACTTTGCTAAACCAGATTTTCATGCCTCCTTCATTCATCCATCCTTTTTCGTGCACATGGACAATAACTCCACTTGGAATCTTTTCTTTTGGAAATATTTCTCTTTTAAAGAAGACCACAGGTGGTAGCTTTGTCCCACCTGCACAACAGGCTAGAAGAGTGAAATGTGTTTTCTCATGACCGCTAGTTTGGACAGCCGTGGTCTCTGCTCCTTTAACATCCACAGTTCTGTTCAATGGTCTATCAAATGTGAGTGAGCCCTCATCCATACTGGTGATTTGGGACAGGTCAAAATTGTGTCTCTCGAAGATTAATAACATAAGGACAAAATTCCAAAACTTGATTCTCACAGGCTGCTGGAAGTTTTTGGGCAACTTTCATTCATGTCTTCACGCTCAAACCTTCTCTCTTCATGAAGTTAAAGCATCATTTAGGCGTCCCTGAGAAATCATCAATTTTTCTTCTCATGCAGTCCTTTAACCTTATTCTTGTATCACTTCGGACAAAACAGAGATCCCATTTGCGGCTGCGCCAGAATCCAGGTCTTCAGCTCCCTCCCCGCCTCCGGCCACTGTGGAGGCTCCCCTTGCACGGTCTTCTTCTGTTGCGGCATCTGAAGGAGTGTTTCTTCCTGTTGTCTCCACAATCAATGACTCTCTGCAGGAGCAAGTCCAGAGTGTCTCTTGGCAGCTCTGTCGTCATGCTTTTTAGCATATTTAATTAACTTTTAGCTTAAAGCTTGCAGTGTACAAAACCTGTTTTGACATTTTCCAAGGGATTTTCCAATAATTTCTCCTGCCTGAAGTGTATGAAAAGAAATGTCACACTGTTCACCCTATAAAGTCAACATCACCTATCCGATCAAGTGGATAACAATTGGCATCATCTCTCTTACTCTGGGGACACCAATGTGTCACTCTTAGTTTCATTTCACTGAATCATTGGCCACAGCTGCTTTCAACTACAAGTTCATCGTAAGTTCACAAACTGATTATTGTATTCCAGAGTATTATTTTGCATATGGATAGCATAACTGCTTTCTAGAGTTCAGTTTTAATGCATATGCATAAATAAAAGCATTAAAAACATTTATATAGATGCTGAATTCATACTACCCATGTATAATGTGCATCCTTATTTTTCCTTCAAAAATTTGAGCAAAAAAGTGTGCATTATACACAGCAAAATACAGTAGTTGATATTTTTCAAAAACATTTCACCCCAAACTGCAGAATATACATTCTTTCAAGTGCAAATGAAACATTTTCTAGGATAGACCACATGTTAGGCCACAAAACAAATCTCAATAAAATGAAGAGAACTGCAATCAAATCAAACATTTTCTCTGACGTAAATGAGATGAAACCAGGAGTCGAGTACAAGAAGAAACTAAAAAACACACAAGCACGTAAAGGCTACACAACATGTTCCTAAACACTGAGTGTACACTGACAGTGAAATCCAGGAAGAAATCAAAAGCTACAGTGAGACAAGTGAAAATAAAAACACAAAAACAGAAAATCTCTGGGCCACAGTGAAAACAGTCCTAATAGGAAAATTCATAGTAATACAAGCCTACCTCAAAAACAAGGAAAATCTCAAATAAACAATCAACCCACATGCCCAAAGGGACCTGAACATGAACAATAAACAAAGATTAAGAAAGCAGAAGGGAGGAAATAATAAAGATCAGAGCATATTAAATAAAATGGATATTAAAAAAATTCAAAGGGTCAATGGAACCAAGCACTGGTATTTTGAAAGGATAAGCAAGATTGATAAACCTTCAATCAGATTCATTTTTTAAAAAAAAGGGGAGAGAACCAAAATAAATAAAATCAAAAATGAAAGAGAAGAAGTGATGGCTGACACCACAGAAATACAAAGGATTATAAGAAAACATCACCGACATACATGCCAACAAATTGGACAATCTGGAAGAAATGAATAAATCCCTAAAAACATACAATCTTCCAAGACTGAATCAAGAAGTAACAGAAAATCTGAAGAGAACAATTACAGCCAACAAAATCAAATCAGTAATGAAAAAATTCCCAACAAGCCTGGGCTGGTATGGTTCATTTGAATGAGGCATTGTTCTGTACTCCAGAAGTTCGATTCCCAGTCAGGGCACATATCTAGGTTGCTTGCTCAATTGTCAGTTGGGGTGCACATGGGAGGCAACCCGTTAATGTTTCTCTCTCAATCAATGTTTCTCTCACTCATCCCCACTCTCTCTAAAATCAATAAACATTTTTAAAAGTGTTTCATAATTCCCAACAAAAAAGATCCTGGACTGAATGGCTTCACATGAGTATTTTACCAAACATTCTAAGAATTAGCATCTACCATCTCAAACCATTCCAAAAAATTCAAGAGGAAGAAAGATTCTGAAGTTCATTTTACAACAACAGCATTATCCTGATTCCAAAACCTCACAAAGACAATAAATGAAAATTATGGGGCAATATCCCTAATGAACACAGATGAAAAAATCCTCAGCAAAATATTAGCAATCTGATTTCAGCAATACATTAATCCCATGATCAAGTGGTATTTATTCCTGGGATGCAAGGCTGGTTCAATATCTGCCAATCAACATGATACACCACATAAACAATATGAAAGATAAAAATAACATAATCATACCACTAGTTGCAGAAAAAGTGTTTGACAAAATTGAGCACCCATTTATGATAACAACTCTCAGCCAAGTGTGGATAGGAGGAACATACATCAACATAATAAAGGCCATGTATGACAAACCCACAGCTAAAATCACAGTCACAGGAGAAAAGCTAAGTGTTTTCCTTGATATCAGAAAATAGACAGTGATGTCCATTTTCACCACTCATTCAACAGACTAATGGAAGTCACAGCCATAGCAATCAGATGAGAAGAAAAAATTAAAGGCCTCCAAATTGGAAAGAGATAAATAAAACTGTCATTACTTATGGATGACCTGATACTATATAGAGAGAACCCTAAAGATTCCACCAAAAAACTAAACAAAAGAATTGATAAATGAATCAGTAAAGTGGCAGGCTACAAAATTTTCAGAAATAAATTGCATTTTTTACACAAACAACAAACTATTAGAGAGAGAAGTTAAGTAAACAATTCCTTTTATCTGAGGTCTGTCCAGAAAAAGTCCAGCCATTGTTAATATAATGAGAATGTTTGTACCACATTGGTGCAACCTGGCAGCCAAGGCAGAGGACTGGAATGCACATGTGTGAACAAGGACAACTTCACTGTACTGGTCAGTGGGGGTGGTAGATGCCACTGAGTGAGCATGTGTACTGTGTAGCCATCACATTCAAAATAACCGATCAAATAGAGCAATGGATCCGCATCAAATTTTGCATTAAGCTTGAACGTTCCACCATGGAAACTATTCAGATGATTCAGAAGGCAATAGCTATGGGCAACTGGTGATTGGCAGCTTCAAGATGACAAAGTGCCCACTCATGTATCATGTCTCGCGCAGAGTTTTTTTGGCAAAATGTTGAATCACCCAGATGACTTAGCTCACTTACAGCCTAGATTTGGTGCCCTGAGACTTCTGGCTTTTCCCAAGACTAAGATCACCTTTGGGAGGGAAGAGATTTCAGACCACTGATGAGATTCAGGAAAATACGACTTGTGAACTGATGGTGATCTGGACTACTGTGTGAGGTCCCCCGGTGCCTAGTTTGAAGGGGACTGAGGTGTCATTGTCCTATGTACGATGTTTCTCGTATCTTCTTCAATAACTGTCTTTATTTTTCATAGTACATGGCTGGATACCTTCTGGACAGACCTCATAGTTACATCAAAAAGATAAAATACCTTGGAATAAATTTAACCAAGGAAGTAAATTTTGTACTCAAAAAATTATAAGGCATCAAGGAAAGAAACTTAAGATACAAAAAAGTGACATATACTATGCTCATGAATAAGAAGTAACTTTGCTAAAATGTCTATACTATTCAAAGTAATCTATAGATTCGATGCAATCCTTATCAAAATCCTAATGGCTTTTTTCTCAGAAAAGAAAAAAAACCACAAAAATTTATGTCGAACCATGAAAGATCCCAAATAGTCACTGCAACCTTAAGAAAGAATAGCAAGGCTGGAGGTGACACACTACCTGATATCAAACTATAGCACAAGCTTATAGTAATCAAAACAGCATGAGACTGGCATAAAAACACACATACATATCAACAGAACAGAGCAGAGAACCCAGAAATAAACCCACACCTTTATAGTCAATTAATATACGACAAAGAAGGCAAGAATATACAATGGGGTAAAGACAGTCTATTCAGTAAATTATGTTAGGAAAATTGGACCAATACATGTGAAAATAATGAAACTAGACAATGTTCTTACACCATATACAAGAATAAACTAAAAAAGAAACTAAAAATTTAAATGCAAGGTTCAAAATCACTAAGTTCCTAGAAGAAACATAGGCAGTAAAATCTCTGACATTTATCTTAGCAATATTTAATGTTTTCTGATATATCTCCTCAGGCAAAGGAAACAAAAAATAAACAAATGAAACTACATCAAACTAAAAAGATTTTGCACAGTGAAGGAAACTATCAACAAGACAAAAAGACAACCCACTGAATGGGAGAAGATATTCATCAATAACATATTTGATAAGGAGTTAGTAGCCAAAATTTATAAGGAACTTGTACAACTCAACACCCCAAAAAAGTCCAATTAACAATGGGTAGAGACCCTGAATAGACATTTTGTCATAGAGGACACACAGATGGCCAATAGACATAAAACGATGCTCAATGTCACTAATGGTCAGAGAAATGCAAATTAAAACCACAATGAAATATCTTTTCACCCTATTAGAATGGCTATCATCAATAAATCAACAAAGAAGTGCTGGCAAGATGTGGAGAAAGGGGAGCCCTTTTGCACTATTGGTGGGATGCAGATTAGTGTAGTCAGTGTGGAAAGCAGTATGGAATTTCCTCAAAAAAAATAAAAATGAAGCTTCCTTATCACCCAGAGAATCCAGTTCTGGGAATATATCCTAAGAAACATGAAACACTAATTCGAAAGAATATAAGCACCCCTATCTTCCCTGCAGTGTTATTTACAATAGCCAACCTATGGAAGCAGCCCAAGTGCCCATCAGTTTATGAGTGAAAAAAAAAACTGTGGTACATATATACAATGGAATGTTACTCACCCATAAAAAAGAATGAAATCTTACAATAATAAACTCAAAATGTATGAAAGCTTAAATGTAAATTATGAAACCACAAAAATCCTAGAAGAAAATATAGGCAGTAAAATCTCAGACATCATGTGTAGCAATATTTTTGCTGATATATCTCCCAGGGTCAGGGAAACAAAGGAAAAAATAAACAAATGGGACCACATCAGACTAAAAAGCTTCTGTATAGCAGAAGAAACCATCAACAAAAGGAAAAGGGAATCCACTGAATGGAAGAACATATTTGCCAATGATACACTAATAAGGAGTTAATTTCCAAAATACATAAAGTACTTACACAACTCAACACCAGGAAGACAAACAATCTCATTTAAAAAAGGGCATAGGACCTAAATAGACACTTCTCCAAAAAGGACATACAGATGGCCCATAGGTATATGAAAAGATGCTCTGATCACTAATCATCAGAGAAATGAAATTAAAACCACAATGATGTCACCTCACACCTGTCAAGAATGGCCATCATCAGGAAATCAACAAACAAGCCTGTTGTTCGTTTGTTTTTTCCACAAGATATGGAGAAAAGGGAACCCTCACGTACTGTGGATACAGCCGCTGTGGAAAGCAGTATGGAGTTCCCTCAAAATATTAAAAATGAAAATGCCTTATCATCCAGAGAATCCACTTCTGGGAAGATATCCTAAGAATCCCAAAGGACTACTTCAAAAGATAGTATGCACCCCAATGTTCATGGCAGCATTATTTACAATAGCCAAGGTCTGGAAACAGCCTAAGTGTCCATCAGTAGATGAGTGGATAAAAAAGCTGTGGTACATTTACACAATGGAATACTATGCAGTAGTAAAAAGGAAGGAACTCTTACTTTTGGGGACAGCGTGGATGGACCTGGAGATTATCATGCTACATGAAATAAGCCACTCAATGAAAGACAAATACCATATGATCTCACTTATCTGTGGAACCTAATGAACAAAGTAAACTAAGGAACAAAACAGAATCAGAGGCTCAGATACATGGAACAGACTGACATCTGTCACAGGGCAGAGGGGAAGAGGGGGCTGAATGAAAGAAGGTGAAGGGACCAGCAAAAGAACATGTATGTTTGACTCACAGACATGGGCAATGATGTGGGGGTTGCCTGGGGGGGATTGGGTAGAGGTGGACAAAGGGGCAGAAGTAGGGACACCAGTAACACCACTAACACCAGTAACAGAACAAACAATATAATTTAAAAAATTGTGATTCCATATGATTTCATTTATATGGAATCTAAAAAACAAAATAACAAACAAACAAAACAGACACAGACTCCTAGATAAACAGAATAGGCTGATTATTGCCCGAGGGGAGGAGGGTTGGATGGTCGGGTAAAAAAGACGAGGGACTGAGAAGCACAGATTGGTAGTTACGAAGCAGTCATGGTGGGTAAAGCACAGCACGGCAAACAGTCAATAACGTTGTGATAACCATGTATGGTGCCAGGTGGGAAGTCATCTTTTGGGGCGGGGGAATCACTTCATAAGTAATCACGTAAATGTCAAATACTGTACTGGACACCTGAAGTTAATATAGTATCAAATGTCAACTGAAATTGAAAACATTAATATTAAAATTGGGAAAAGGAGAGCTCTGGAATTTTAAATGAAAAAGACCAAAAACCTAATAGAAAAATGAGTAGGGGATATGAACATTTACAGAAAAGAAACTGAGAATAAAAACATGAAAAGATCTCAGCCTCATCATAATACAAAAATAAATAAAAGTACATTGAAATGATGTGTTTTTGCCTAGTGACTTCACAAGGTCAAAACCTGTTGCCAATACCCGTGGTGATAACAGCATAGGAGAAAGACACCTTCTTACACCCTCGGGGCCTGGCAGAGCGAATTGTCACCGCCTCGTGGGGTGCAGCCAGGCAGTATCTCCCCAGATCACAGATGCACGTGCCCTTACATAATGTTCATTATGTTGGCAAAAGGGCATATCTACAGAGTCCTATTTATTTTTCAGTTTATAGTAAGAAAATACTGGCATCAATCAAATGTACATGGGTGCCAAACCGGTCATGTAGAATATGGCACATACCTGCAGATAAAGCAGAGGTACGAAAAGAAGAGAACCTTTTTATGCACTCATGTGTAATAATCTCACATGTGTGCAAGTAATGTGGGTTTAAGAGCTATAAATTTATACAAACACATTTGTTTATGCCTCGACTACCTCTCGATCATACGCTGGAAACGAATAGCCCTGGCTACCGCTAGGAAGGAACGCTGAGAGATAATCCGGGGAGGGTATGGTGGAAGTCTTCACTGCATAGCTCATTGGAGGTTCTTTGTGGTAAGGCATGAGTCTTTTTTTCCCTTAATATATTTTATTAATTATGCTACTACAGTTGTCCCATTTCCCCCCCTTCACAAGCGTGAGGCTTTATGATTTTGAAAATAATTTTAATTTGCCTTTGGATTTAAATGGTAGGATGGATGTGCCCAGAATTCAAAATCATGTGTCCTCAGAACTCTAGAGCTACCAACTCACGTTTCTTTAGCTGCAGCATTGCTGATCCAATCTGTAATGGCAATTGGACACTCATCCCATTGTAGGTCACCTTTCCTTCATTAAGCTTACTCAATTTTCTCTTCACTTTTGGTTTGCTACCACTGTGCCACAACGGGTCTAGGTTTGGGTCTCTATTTATGCCACTCTCGGCATAGTGATTGGTCCTTCAGTCGGAAGGGTGTCTCTCTCCTCTCTGACAAATTTGTTTCTGATACAAAAAAGTCCTCTTAACCGCTACCTAACACTGGTTACACCAGCCAACTCAACCCAGATCATTGAATCGACACTCCATTCACCATACTCGAAGCACGGCCACTGCGTGCCAATGCTCACAGTGTGTAGACTGCTTCTGTTTCTTGATGCGCACAATGATTTCCACCAGGAGGCCTGCACGTCTACGAAGCTTCAGTCAGCTGTATTCGTTCGAACACAAGTAGGCACAACATTTGTAACTGCATAATTTAATCAAACACTCAACATTGACAGGCAATGAACTATGAGTGCAAGATGTGTCTCCATGCAGATTTTGGAAAACCTTGAGACAGATAAGTTGCTAAAGATAGTAGATGATAGATAGATAGATAGATAGATAGATAGATAGATAGATAGATCAATCTAATTTCATTTGGGATGAAACAACTGCAAAAGATTTTAAAACACTTATTCATAAAGGTGTATGCACCCTAATGTTCACTGTGGTATTACCACAGTAGCCAAGACATGGAAACAACCTCAGTGCCCTCCAGCAGATGATTAGAGAAAGGTGTGGTGCACAGACACAATGGAGCAGTACTCAGCCGTTAAAAAGGTGAAACACTGCCACCTGCGACAACACAATGGATCGTGAGTATTATGCCAAGTGAAATGACTCCATGGAAAAGGGCAAGAACTACATGATATCACACATATGTGGGACAGAAAACAAAAAGCAATACATAAACAAACAAAAACCAGGCTCGGACACAACAGCAGACTGGTGGTAACAAGAAGGAAAGGCGGGTGGAGGGAGAAGGAAGAGGCTGAAGGGGTGGAACAGACAGTGACAAGAGACTGGTCTTCGGGTGGTGAGCACACACTGGAGCACACAGATGTATTTTAAAGCTGGACGTCTGAAATTCAGGTAACACGATTAACCAATGTTAACCCAATATGTTTAATAAAAAATAAATGAAAAAAGATGCAAAATGTTTACAAGTCTAGGATTCCACACATCAGTTACCTTGTACTTGCCTTTAATTTTCGTTCTAAGTACAGAAGTCTATTTTGGAAATTGGTTTGGTGTGCGCTGAGTAAGGCTCCCCTCACCTGACCTGCACTTGGAGCAGTGGGTAGGATCTGGCCTTACACCCAAGGGCTGGCTGGTGAATGTACATTTTGGTGTGTTGAGATAGGAAGGAATATTAAGTGTATACTGCATACTTTTTAGAAATTCTACCCTATAACTTATTTTAAAAATGAACAACTATTAGAGATATTTGGACCATCTAGATCTATGATTTATGGCTCATAATGTTTCTTTCATAATTTTCATCTATTTGTCCTTACATTACGTTCTGGAATAATTTCTGAGTTTGATCTCGAGATCACAAACTTACTGACCAGTTCATCAATGAAGTTCTTCATTATAATGATCAAAAAATTTAGTTTCATTGTCTCTAATCACTTTTTTCCAAAATAAAGTTGTTCCTTTTTTTAGAAGCTGTTCTTGTTTTTTAAGTTAATTTTTTCGTGAATATATATCCACTGTTAGTTTTCTGTTAAAGGATTCTATTTATTCTACTAATTTTGTTGCTTCAGGTATTAATTGCCCGGAGTTGGATGGCTCTTTCACACGGCTCGTTTTCTTAAAAGGTCTTCCTGGGTGTCCGAGCACCTCTGGCTGGTCTCCCTGCTCACCTGTCTGCTGACAGCGAGGCTTCTTGGCTCTCCTCCTACTGTTTGACAGGACGGGTGGGCCCTTCCACCGGATGCAGGGAGCCATAACTCATCTTTGGAGAGTGGAAGACTCTGGATCCTCCGACGTCACCCACCAGCCCAGGAAAGCTGAGTCTCTGCTCCTGCCCAGGGACACGGGTTTGGCCTCCACGTGTTGGTGTGAGTGGAGATCAGAGCAAGCTAAGGCGTGGCTGTTCTGGGCCCCTCTGCCCGCTGCACGTGCAGCAGCTCCTCTGGCACAGCTCCCACCATTCACAGATGTTTTCTAACGTCTGTGTGTGCTTTCCATTAATCCCCTCCAAACTGTCCCAGTCTTCCCAGAGGCACTCACAGTGCCCAGTGCGCTGGCGGCCTTCTTCTCCATGCTGCTTTAGATTTGTTTCGAGTATCTCTTCTGTCACTCCTGAGACTTGGCTCCAGTGGACAAGCAAGATAGATGTGTGAGATTCGTCTGCAATCTTACTTTTTCCATCTGGATGCTGAGTCTACTTTCCCCCCCGATCTCCTAGGGTGCACTACCCTCCCCACCCCTGCCCTGACCACCCTCTCCCCGGCTTTCATGCTGGTACTTGATAACCTTGTCCAAAACAGGTCCTCCGAGTAGTTAAGAGTTCAACACTTGCCATGGCATCAAATACTTTAATTTACGCAAGGGAGTAAATTGCAAAAAAAAGATAGTATTTACACAAAGCTACAGATTCTATATTAAGAATGAATCAAAATGACTACTGTATAAAACTAAATTTAAGGAAAGTTTTTAGGAGTCACTCTTTATCATCCTGGAAAAATAATCTAAATAGGACTGGTAGTCATTTCGACAGTCCATGTAAAGAGAACCACAGGCAAGCGGAGTATGCCCTGATTGGCGTGCCATGGCCCAGTGCCTAGAGAGCGGGGGGTGTGTATGTGTGCGTGTGTTAACTTGGAGGAACTATAATTGTTGCACTCTTTCACAGAATTTAATGTGTTGTTTTTCTGTATTTTAATCTTTTTAGAGATTGTTATTTAAAACATAAGGCATTGCAAGTGTTGCATTTTATTTAGTGATTGTTACTGTCTACTAAAAGTTAGATATGCTACAATGTTGTGGAAATAAAATGAACAAGATAGTACCCTCATAGCACTTGGGGCCTCCCTACATTTGTACATATCTCCACCTGTTTTGTTTCCCTGTTGGCATTTGTGACTGGCAGGCCAGTCTCGGAGCTTCTTGAAACCTACCAAGACTTCTTCTACATCTTTTTGTATTCTGTGTGTCTACAAAAAGCCTTGCCGGAAGCAGTTGATCAATAAACATTTCATTGCTCAGCATTATATTTGTGTGCCTCTTTCATGCAATATATGGCTCAAATCAGATTATGATCCAATATTAGAGGCTAATAAGGAGAAACGGAAGTAGCAGGAACACTTCATACATCGCCTGCTAGATATATAATACAATTTGTGCACTTTATGAGTAGGGAAAATGAGACCCAAAAGGATTAAGTGGGACTTTGAAAAGGCGGCAGCTGACCCTGCATCCAACTTCTCAATTCTAGCATTTTCCCCTTCCCAGCACAAGTTAGATTGATGTCTGGAGACTGAATGGCTAATTTCATAAATGTTCACCACTGTGCAATATTGGATAGCAACAATCTATCTCCTTTGAAAAGGAGCTTTGGATACTTGCAGATATGTAACTACCCAAAAGGCGTTGAGCAGTTCGGGCCCCAGCAGGCGTCGCTACTGGCAGGGGGAGGGAAGGTACACTTGGCGATGACCTGCTCTTTCTGTGCCACTGACAACCAGAAAGCTTCACTCACTGATTAGGAAACGTTGTGGCAAACTAAAGGCAGTAGCATTTACAAACAATTCACCCTCTTATAAAGGCATCAGGACTCCTCACATTAGAATTCCAGGGTCCCAGACTTCTGGAAGTGGAGAGGAGCAAAAATGTAGCCAGAGGAAGCCCTGCTCTAGCACAGGAAGCTTTTGAGGTCTGATCACCCTACTATTTATGGTCCTTTTGCCTTATTGCACCTTCTGGGCTAGTCACAGATTTGTTTTCATTCCCTTGGTACACGCTGCACTTCCACATGCCCACTCAAGCTCTCCCCTCCATCTGAAACACTCCTCAGCCCCTTCTCTGCCCAGAGAAAGCCTCCCAGGTTTAAAAATCCAGTTAAACTTGGGGAAGCCTTCTCCAGCTCCCAAGGAGAACGTCACCTCAGGCACAATGGCTGATTCATCACGTCAGTATGTGGCTTTCGTGATGGCCTATGGCACAGGCATTTACATGTGATGTCCTCCCAACCTGAGAGCCCCTAACACGGGACCAAGAACACATTTCACATCCAGTCGAATTTTAATTCTATCATCTAATTTTTTAATGAAATCACCCAACTGTCTCGCTTTCCTTCTGCAAACTGAATCCCAGAGAGGCAGCAGGCATGTCAATCTTCAGGAAACAAGCCAATGTCAGGGCTCAGACAGCAAAGCACGCTCTCTCTTTCCTCACCCACTCTCAGAAGGGGAAGGGTGGGCATGGTGGAGTCTGGACTCACAAACCCACCCTCCTTGGCTACTTGCCTAACTCTACTGGGCGTCTGACTGCTATACTGTACTGCTGGCAATGTCCGTTTTCCTCAATAACAAAGACTTCCCAGTTCGGAACATGTACATATGTGGCTAATAGGAAAAGTGAGTGAGGTCCAACATGATAAACAGGGAGGTGTGTCAGACTCCTATTCAGTCTATGAAAAACCTACTCATAATTCTTACTTTGCTCCCGTAAGTATGGAGAGAAGGCATAGCTCATTTGGAAAATGTGACCAAAAGCCCACATTTCAACACAGTGTAATGCTTTATCCCCTATTCCTTCCATCACTCCAAGAACTTTCTATATGTAATTATTTAATCCCCAGCCAAAATCTAGTGGACAATGAAATCCCCACAAAATGCACCCCCTGCCCATGAAGTGTTCAAATATCGGTTCCACAAGAAACATTTTTCAAAGCTTTTCATGTGATTTTTCCATGTCAATTTTTCCTTTTACTCATAGCTAAAAGTTTTCATATTTGAATATTCATCATTATGAGCATCTGGTAAAACACAGCCCCGTGCAGTAATTTACATCATTTGACTAAGGGACCTTAGGAGGGGATAGGTAAAAAGTTCCAGTTTCATTTTGTTTAAATTTTTAACCATCTTTTTCCATTTCATGGCTTTGGGTAGCTTTGAATGTGCTGATATTTCTTGCTATAAATATGGAAAATGAGACCCAGAAAGATGAAGTACTTTGAAATGGATTAAATAATTACTCTTAGATTTTTCTCCAAATAGGTTGCTTTTCAGATGAGTCCTCAAGGATTTCATCAGGGGCTGGGTAGATACAACAAAATGAGGTCACAGGTCACAAGTCAGTATTTTGTGGGTTTCACCTTAAACCAACAGTCAAGGCCATGGTGATGGAGGCTGAACAACAATGGGAGTGCACACTGAAGCGGACACTTAAAAGTGGTTCAAACGGTGACTTTTATGCTATGCTCCCTTTACCACAAAGTAAAGGCCAACTTACAGGAGGTAGCAATTATCTCAAACCCTGCACCAGGGCAGAGCGCGGGAAAGCGAATGATGACCTCTATTTTTCAGACAGAGCAAACACATGGCTCTCTCTCTCCAGTTCCAACAGGCCTCTTCCAAAGCCCTCACGCTTGCTCCTCTTCCCATGCAGTGGAGAGGAGAAAAGGAGCTATGCCAGATCAAATGGAAACCTCAGGAAAGATCGTGTTAAACCTCGGGACCATGACCCTCTGCATGCAGACTGCATTCTAAGGTCAGCCCTTAGTCAGCAGCTCCGGGTCTTTCGGGTTGGTCCTGCCCAGCTCTTGCCCTTCACGAGATGCGCCTGTCCAACGTGGCTGTGGATGTGTTTAAACTACAGGCAGTCGTCAGAATGTAATCGAGAGAACTGTTCTGACTACTTGGAAGTAGGACATAAAAAAACTATAAGATAACAGATGAGGAACTGGGGGTGAGGGGCACACACGGAGGAGATTCCTCAGTGAGCAGATTGGATGTCTTCCAACCTCCTGAAAGACACCACGTGGTGGGCTTATTTTGGAAAACAGAAAGAAGTAAAACCAGGGGCAAGAGTTCCCTATAGTGTTCAGAAGAAACGTATAAGCATCTGGAAGAAGGCTGTGAATTACGAATCCACCCAATGAGCCTTCAGGCTCACTGACGGCCTTGGAGACGTTCGCTGGAAGCGAAGCGCTGAGGACTCCTGGGGGTGGCGGTGAGGTCTGGGGTGAAGTTCAGGGCGAGCACTTTGGAAGCGGGTGAGCTGCATGCTCATCAGCCCGGTCAGTGGGGGAGGAGGAAGGAGTGGCGGGGGAAGTGGTACGTGGGGACGGAGGGCGCTTACCAGGCCACCTCCACAGGTGCTGAAAGAGGCCAGGGAGCCGGGATGCCGCAGCACCGCCCCGGTGTAGAAGCAGGCAGCGTCGGGCGGCACCAGAGGGCCCGCGGTGGCGGCTGCCCGCGTGGGGCCCTGGCCGGGGCTCGGCCGCTGCTCCACCTCGAAGCGCGGCGCCAGGAAGCGGCCGTCTCTCCGCAGCAGCAGGTAGAGGTCCCGGGAGAAGGCCGGGATCCGCAGCAGCACCTCGTCGCCTTCCGGCTCAGCGTGCAGGGCCGGGGGCGGAGACGGGGGTGGCTGTGGGGGCGGCGGCGGCTGCCAGGAGGCCGGGGCGCCCGGGGACACAGCGGCAGTCCCGCCGGATCCCCGAGGCAGCTCCTGCGACTCAAACTCCTCGTCCTCCTCGCCCTCCGGCGGCGGCGGCTGGGGCAGCGGCGGGGGCCGGGGCCGGGGCTCGGACAGGCCATCCGCGGGCTCCTCGAGCGGCGCTGGGGCCACAGAGCGCACCTCGCGGGAGCTGCCGGCCGCCGGAGTCCGGGAGCCGCGTACCAAGCCCGGCTCGGCGCTGACCCCGCTGCCGCGGGCTGTGTCCACCGGCTCCCGGCGCCAGAGCGCAGGAAACACGACTTCCCACTCCTCCCGGTCCGGGGCGAACTGCAGCCCTGCGGGCGGGGCAGACAGAGAAGTGCGGGCTGAAAGTGCACAAGCATGCCCAGGCTCACAGGCGTTGGAGACCACCCGTCTCGCCCCTGAAACTCCAGCAACCCCTGAAGCCTTGCGATCGGATTACAGAGCCCAGCGTTTTCAAAATAAAAGTACGATTATAAGGCGGGGGGAGGGGAGAGGGAGTGGGGCAGTCATGTCTGGTGACAGCGCTTGGTTGTGGAAAGGTGCAAGACTCCAGCACAATTAAATAATTTTCTTAAATGCATGCC
>PVIA01007564.1:21204-41156 GCA_004024845.1 Tonatia bakeri | reverse complement strand
ATAATGGAATTCGTCACGGAGTGTGCTTGGAAGAGTGCCAGGACAGACCTGACAATTCAGAGCCCCTTATCCCACCTTATCTTCCAGTTTCCCATTCACCGCTTCTCTCTCTCTCTCTCTCTCTCTCACACACACACACACACACACACACACACACTCCTGAGACTGAGATTAAGGGGACCAATATTAAATATTGTATTCTAAAAATATCAAGCCAGATGAGATTAATTTGCCTCTTACTTTTTTGTGCGTTAAATATGTCATAGCTATTTCTGTCTTCGGAGGGAAATTCAACCTTATCTATTATTGCCTCCTTTGTTGCTGCTCTTCAGGGCACTACACACATTTTTTCTTGGCCACATCAAACATTTCAGATCAGACTCAAGGGTGATTGATCTAACCTGCCATTTGCACCCTCTGGGCCAGGCCAGACACCTAGAAATAAGAGTGAATGCAAATCAGTTTCTTTAAAATGCCAGCCTGAGGGCAGTTCCCCATATCCTTGGTTATTTTACCTTCTGTTCCTTGTGTCAAAGGCAGCTACTATGCCTTCACCGAGGCAGGCGATCTCATTTCAAAGGAAAGCCATCGTTTGACCAAGCTGAGTCCCAGAAACTTTCTTTGAGTGGTCCAGCGTTTAAAACCAAACACGAAGACCCTCTAGGTGAGTTTGTCAAGAGTGTTTTTCTCCAAACATTATCTTGTAAAAGCTCTAAAATGAGTTATGAGGGTGGGTGTGGATATCCAGATATTCAAGAAATATCTGAGTTACTTAGGAACCTACATCTCTTTATGGGACTCAATTATACAAATTTAAAACCAGACAAGAAATCAGATGCAGTTTGTGTTTAACAAATACAGCAAGTCATTAAGACAGAAGGCTAGTTTCAATGAAACACCTCCACAAGGATATGCCTAAAATGTTTCTGATATAATTTTAACAATAACAAAAATATCAGTAAAATCATAGGAATGCATATTAAAATATAGGCATTTATCAGAATAAATGTTTGATTCCTTAAAACAAATGAGTTATGTGATTAAATTAACATACTCCTCAGAAGTACAGGTTGCCTATGTAAATTCCCATCTCTGCCTTTGCTGCCCACTACCAAAGCATACTCCACGCCAGCTGTTACTCTGTCTCACGGTAGATGTTAATCTCAGTCACAGAGAGGTTTGCCTAATTCCCAGCAAGCTCACATTTGAAATACTATTATAATTTACTGGTATATTTTCAAAGGCTTTTATAAATCGTTTGGGTTGTAATGACTTGTATCCTTATTTCTCCTACTAAACTATCAATTTTTGAAAGATAGGAATGATTGATTTTATATATATATATTTTTTTACATCACCCTACCTAATTCAACAATTTATATCAAATAGGTGTGGAAATTCTCAGGAAATTCTCTGAGATGCTTTAGAAAATGATGGACATTGATGTCTGTATGGTATTTTATTCCACTTCCAGTTTTTGAACCTTACCACCAGCATGACTTAGCTGGCTTACAGAGCGAACAAACCTAAGACAGAAATGGCTTGTGGGACGTTTCTGTGCCCCAACTAGAAGAGACTTAGATGTGCAAACAAGAGCATCAATTACAGTAGCTCTGAGTAGATTTCACATGTGTATGGGTGTGAAAGCAAGGACGAGCCTGGTTTGGAGTGGAGTAAATTGTGTATGGTGAGCCAGAGGAGAAAAGGCAGAACCGTGACGTGTGTGTGCATTGCCAATCTTCGAGGAAAGAAAAGAGCAGGTGGGAAAAATATGCTGCTTAAGACAGGTCAACACGTATGTCACCAGATGGTAGCTAGCATCAACCAAGAACTGCTTTTGTGGGGCCGGAGGTAAGTGACCGAGCATCAGAGTAAGTGGACCCAGCTGTTCGCACACACAAAGTGCTCACATGTTGCATTTTATAACCCGTGCTTTTCTACATAGAAAGTTGGCTTTGATGCCCCCAGCCCTTCTTCATTCTCCTCACTTATTGGCCTGAAGCCTCTCACTACCTAAAGCTAATCTTAAATCTTTTCCCCTCCCAGAAACCATAAACTCTTAGGGAATACAAAGAACTCTTTCACTGAGCTGAGTGAGGATGCTAACTCCCAGGAGCACTCACTTCTAAGTGGACCTCAAGACTTAAGCTAGCTCTGGCCATGATAGAGTAACAAGAACCAGATTAATCCTCACCTTAAGCAATTAGAGAAACAGACAAAAATCTAAGAACAAACAAGAAACAATGGTTTTCAGACATGGGACAACAGGCAGCCTGAGACAATGACCTATTCAAGAAAGGAAGCAAATAGGTGATCACTCCAATTTCCCCAGTTCACTAGCTGGGGCCAGTGTCCAGGCTCCAGCACAGGAAGGAGAAATCCGAACAGAGCCCTGAAGACTCCCAGCGCTGGGGAGACAGGGCAAGATGACTAGAATCTACAGGCAAAGTGCCAGAGACGAGGGAGCTCCGTAGAGAGTGTAGTACTTATTTAGGCTACCTAACCAACTTAGCAGTTGAAAACAGCAAACGTGTATTATCACACATGATTTCTAAGAATCAGGAATCTAGGAGCAGCTAAGCTAGAGATTTCTGGCTCAGGGTCTCTAACAAGATAGCAGTCAAATCCCTGACTGGTGTGGCTCAGTTGGGTGGACGTCCCTCTGCAAAGCAAAGGGTCCTCAGTTAAAGTCCTGGCCGGGGCACATGCCTGGGTGGTGGGTTCATCCCCGTTTGGGGCATGCACAAGAGGCAACCAATCAATGTTTCTCTCTCACATTGAGGTTTCTCTCCCTCTCTGCCATCCTTCCCTCCCTCTAAAAATAAATAAGTAAATCTTTTTTTAAAATATTACTCCTTTAAACCTCCCAGGATCACATCTGGAGAATGGCTGTTATTCTGCCAGGTTCAGAGACGGGAGGGAAAACAAGCCTGGCAGAGGTACCCATTCCATTCCCCACTTGCTCCGCAGCTGATGATTCGAAGACACTGCAACGACGTCAAAAAAAAAAAATTCACTCCTTTAAAAACAAGATTGCAGTCACCCTCGTGGCCAGGGCTATAGTTTCTGAAGACGTAACTAAACATAGAGGTTCTGTTTTCAAAGCCACACGGCCGTTGACAGGAAACTTGCCACACAGACCTCTCCATAGGACTTTTCATGACTTGTGTTCCCTCAGAACAAGTAATCCAAGGGAGAGCATCCAAACTACAAACTGTGGTCTTCCCTTAACCTAATCTTGAAAGTGACATACCATGATTTCTACCATATTCTATTCACTAGAAGCAAATCACAAGGTCCAGTCCCCACCCGAAGGGAGAAATATTTTTAAAAAATTATGTACCTGTTTTTAAAACCATTGGAGGGAATTTATGCCCTTTGGCCATAAATTATTTGCATTTCCTCCACATGCAAAATACAGCCATCCCCTCCCAAGACCCTCAAAAGATTCATCCTATGGAAGTGTCAGCTCGAAGTCAAGAATATCACCATCTAAGAGTATCTATTTGCCCCTTTCTGTCCAGAAGTGGTTCTGCATCTGTAATTCCGTTTTCCAAACTTTGTGAGTCTTCTGTGAATCTTTATGGAATTTACTCCATTAGACAAATGCCACACCCTCATATTTCTGGAAGACAATCCCTTCTCTACCTTGAGTTTATGATGAGACAGCTGAGAAACAGAGCTTTTACACCTCTGAGAAGCCCTACTGTTTGATTGAAGGGATCTGGGAGACATACAAACTCTTTAGACAACCTTCATTCTAACGGGAAGATCCTCTGAATGGCCACATGTCATCTTTATGAATTCTTAACAAGATATATTACAGTCAAAACCTTGGGTTCCTCATCAGACCATGCTTTCCTGAAAGTGACCTGTATTTCATCTTTGCTGTGATGCAATTGTTCTTAATTTTAGCATTATTTTTCAGAAAAAGAGGCTGAACAATTTGAAAGCCATGTGGTCCTGGCTGCTTTTTATTAACAGTCTTCCTTTAATTTATCTTCTCTCCTTTCACGTGTTCTAGAAGCAGGGAGAAACCAGGTGGCACCTACAAAAAAAAATTTGGAAATGTCAATAGCTTGATAAACCAGTTCCCTAGGCCCATTTCCTACTGCAGACAACAGTGTTAGTAACTTAATGCCCTGCATAACAAGGATTCCCCTTCCTTAATTTCCAGTAATGTTTCCCTCATTTTGCTGCAAGCCATCACCTCTAGCCCTCCCAACAATCATGTGGCTTTGACCAAAAACTTTCTTAAGGTAGTAAAAATGAAATTTGTAGTTTAAAAAATCTTTCAAAAAGAAGTCTCTAGTTTCAGATGGTTTCAATGGTTCATTCTACTGAACATTTGTTTTTAAAGTAACACCAATTCTACATAATCTTTTCCAGAAAATACAAGACCATAGTTCGCAACTAATTTTATGAGGCTGGCAGTATTCCCATCCCGAAACCAGACAAAGCCAGTACACAAAGGGAAAAGAAAGCCCAATGTACCTCATGCATGTAGATGCAAAACCAACAAAATATTAGCAAACTGAATCCACCAATATATAAAAAGAATAATGTAATATGACCAGCGAGATTTATTTAAGGAATGCAGGGCTAGTTCAATATTCTAAAATCAATCAGTGTAGTTCACCATAACAACAGACTAAGGAAGAAAAAACAACATGAGTATACAGATAGATGCAGAAAATGCATTTAACAAAATTCAACATACATGCATGTTTAAACCTTTCAGCAAACTGTAAAGGGAGTAGAAGGGAAATTAAACTAGATAATCCATTTCTTTAAAAAAAAAACCTATAGCTAAGAGTGAGAAACTGAAAGCTATCCCTCTAAAAATTGAGATCAGGGTGTAAATGTCTACTCTCACCACTCCTAGTCAACATAGAGTTAAAAATCCCAACCAGTGTAACAAAGCAAGAAAAACAAATATAAGTAATACAAATTGGAAACAAAAGAAATGCCTGTATTTGCCAATGATATGACTGTCTATGTAGAAAATACTCAAAATTAATGCAAAAAGATTTCTTAGAGTGATAAAAATTCTTAGATCTCAAGATTACAGGATACAAATTCAACACCAAAAATCAATCGTATTTCTATGTACTAGCAATGAGCAATTGGAAAGTAAATATTTAATACCATTTACACAAGTTCCAAAACAATTAACTATTGCAAGTCTAATCAAACATATGTAGGATCTGTTTGCTGAAGACTACAAGACATTGATAAAAACTAAAGTTCTAAATAAGTGGAAAGACATAATGGGTTCACAGGTTGGAGGAATAAACATAGAAAGGTGGTAATCCTGCCCAAATTATCTTTTTGTTCATATCAATTTCTATTACTATCCCAGCAAGATTATTTTATGGATATAGACAAACTAATTTTAAAATATATACAAAAACAGGGGGAACTAAATTAGTAGAAAAGTTGACAAACGAAAATAAAGTTCGAAGGCTCAACACTCCCTAATGTTAAGGTTCACACTATAGCTAGAGTAACCAAGAGATTGCGGTATTCCATATTCCATAGATCAGTGGAACAAAATAGAATCCAGAAATATTTTCACACAAGCATATGACTAATTTTTGCAAAGGTGCAAAAGCAATTCAATGGGGAAAAGATGGTCTTTTGAATAAATAAGGTTGGAACAGCCAGATATCAAGGAGAAAAAAAAAGAACTTTAACTTGAATTTCATATACAAAAATTAACTTAAAATAGATCATAGATTTAAATATAAAACATAAAACTAGAAAACATAAAACTTCTAGAAGAAAATATAGAACAAAATCTCAGTCTTTGTGACTTAAGGTTAAAGAAAAGAATTCTTAGACATGACACCAAAATCAGAATTAGTAAAGTCATAATAATTATTATTAATGCACAAAATAAAATAATTATTATTTATTCATCCACAAAAATAAAGTCCATAAAATAAAATAATCAATATTAAAAAGTGCTTTCTCTGAAAAATACCCTGTTAAGAGAATGAAAAAATGGTCCATAGACTTGAGGAAGTATTTAAAAATATATCTGAGAAAAGACTTATATTGAGAATATTTTTTAAAAATCTTTGAACTTATTACTAAGAGAACAAGAAATATAATTAGAAAAGTGAGCAAAGACTGAAAAAGCAAGTATATTCAGAAACAATGAGCACATGAAAAGATAGTAAGCATCATTTGTAGATAAATGCAAACTAAAATGATGATCGAATACCATTGCCTACCTATTAGAATGGCTGAAATATAAAACACTGACAATTCCACATAGTGACAAAGTTGTGGAATCAGATGGAACTCTCATACATTAAACGAACTGTTGAATGGATCACAGAGATACTGCGCTGAATGAAAAAGATCAATCTCAAAAGATTACATGCTGCATGATTCCATTTACATCTCATTCTTGAAATGATAAAAATATAATGACAGACAACGTATCAGTGGCTGCCAGGGACTAGGTTTTGGAGGAGTATCTACTGGTATCTATCAATAAATGTAAGGAGTTTCATTGTGATGATGAAACAGTTCTCTCTTAATCATAATGTGGTTACACAAACCTATGCATAACACTCTATAGGGCGACACACACACATGCAACCAGTGAAATCCACATGAGGTCTATAGTTTGCTTAATAATATTGTACTGATGTCAGTATCCTGCTGTTGATATGGACTACAGTTATATAAGACATTATAATTGGTGAAAACTGGATGAAGGACTCATAGGAAATATCTGTCAATGTTGTACGAAATTATCCAAAGTACAATTACAAATAAGCTTTTCGAGGTCCTTCGGGCTCTCCCTAGTACCACCCTCAGTGCTCACTGACCTGCTCCAAACCACTCTCACAAATGAAGTTGTTACAGCAACACCTACTTCAAGGTACCAAAATACAAATTAGTTAGCTATTGCAACATAACAAATTACCTCAAAAGCCAGCATCTTAAAGCAATAAACAGTTTTTATCTTACACAGTCTCTCTCAGTGGTCAGAATTCCGGAAGGGTGTATCCAAGTAGTTCTGCCTCCAGGTTTCTCATAAGGCTTCACTCAAGCCTTTGGTCAGATCCACAGGCTGCAACCACTAACAACTTGACCAGGCCAGAAGGTTCCAGCTTCCCTTGCAGCAGCTACCCAAGAGGGAGCAGGAGACTCCACATAAGGGAAAGGCACAACATTTTTATAACCTAACCACAGAAGGGACACGCTATCGCTGCTGCCATAATCTATTTGTCAGACATGGGTCACTCAGTCCAACTCACACTCACAGGGAGACAATACAATTCCACCATTCGATGGGAAGAATAATCAAAGCATTTGTGGACACACTCTTAAAGTTCCAATATATATATGGAGAGAGAGAGAGAGAGAGAGAGAACGAGAGAACTGTGAATGCTTGCTCAGTGAACTCTGAAGTTAATTGTCTGTGTCTGGATCTGTGCATGCATGTGAAAAACTACCCCCAGCCTGGGGGAAAGGCGGAAAGCATTAGGCCAACCAATGCTGTGAGTGCCATGAGTTTCCCTAGCTCATGGAAGGACCCCATAATGAAAGGAGCATTTGATAGTGCTTCTAGAAAACTATCTCCTTGGTGGGGCTAAATTAGCCTTATAATTAAAATTGATTTGAACCCATTTCAACAGGCTTAAAAGTAAGCCATAAAATTATCCATTTGATTCCAAGTATCATAATTGCCTATCAGAACAAAGTCCATTGCATTTAAAAGGAGTAGTAATAATAATAAACAGCAAAGATGTAAAATTCCCATTATCTGGCATCCCATAAAGAATTTCAGGTATGCAAAAGCAGAAAAAACTACCTTAACGAAAAGAAAAATTCAAATAGTAAAAATAAATCTACACATGGCAGAGGTAACAGACGAAGCCAACAAAAACCATTAAAATACCTATTGCAGATAGACTGCTATACAAGAAAACAGAGGAAGGATGGACCTGAAGAGGAGGGACTTATAAAGGGCCCAGCTGGTTGGAGCATTGTCACAAATGCCAAACGCTTGCAGGTTTGATCCCCAGTGAGCACACATACCTAGGTTGTGGGTTGGAAACTCAGTCTGGGAGCTTAAGGGAGGCAAGCAATCAATGTTTTTCTCTGATGTCAGTGTTTCTCTCTCTCTCTCCCCCCTGCCTTCCTCCTCTCTAAAAATCAATAAAAAATCTTCACCTGAGGATTCAGGTCAGGATTACAAAGAAAGAGGGAAGGAAGGAGGGAGGGAGGGAGGGAGGGAGGAAGGGAAGGAAAGAAGGAGGGAGGGAGGGAGGGAGGGAAGGAAGGAAGGAAGGAAGGAAGGAAGGAAGGAAGGAAGGAAGGAAGGAAGGAAGGAAGGAAGGGAAGGAAGGGCCCAACTGGAAATTCTAGAAATAAAAAATACAATATTTCAAGTGAAAACACACCAGGTAGAATTGAAAGCAGATTAGATGCTTCAGGAAAAAATAAGTTAGTGAACCTGAAGACAAAGCAACAGAAACTATGCCAAGTGAAGTACAGAAAGGAAAAAAACCAACAGCAACAAGGAATGACTTGAATGTTCTGTGCTGAGGGACAGTAACGAGCGATCCCACACGTGAGCAGACAGAGGCCCAGAGGAGAGGTGAAATGCGAGAGGGGAAACTACTGGAAGAAAATGGCTGAAAATCGTCCAAATTTGATGAAAACTACAAACGCACAGGCAATCAAGGCACACGTTGAAACTTTGCCAACATATATCTTAAATTGCTAAGAACCAAAGAGAAATTTTTTAAAAATCTAAAAAGCAGCCAGAGTAAAAAAGATGCATTATGTGAAGAAACAAAGATAATAACGACAGCAAATTTCTTATGAAAATATATAAAAACCAGAAGAGAGAGAGCGAGAATGCTTTAGCAGATGTATATTTTGTTAACTTTAAGTTTTTCCTAGTCTGTGGCTTGCATTGTTATTTATTAACAACGTCCTTTGAAAGGCAAACATTTTTAATTTTTTCTAACTTATTAATTTAAAGTCTAATTTTTACATTTGTTCTATACATTTTCTCCTTTTTATTTGCTATCTAAGAAATTTGGCATAACCCAAGATCAAATGCTTTTCTTTTAAATTTTCTTCTAGAAGCTTTAAAAGTTTTTCCTCTTCCACTTAAGTCTCTGATCCATTTTGGCTTAATTTGGGTAGATGAGGTGAGACAAGGTAAAGGTTTGCATTTATATATGTGGATATCCAATATTATTAGTAACTAGAGAAAGAAACATTAAGTGCAAATTAAAAGCACAGGTAGATAATGCTACAAACCCATTAGAGTGAGGAAATTTCAAATATCTACAGCACTAAATGTTTGCTAGGATGTGGAGCAACTGGAATTCTCATGCATTTCTGATGTGAACACAAAACACAGCCACTTTGAGAAAAAAGTGACAGCTTCTTACATTTCTTAATACAACCCAGTAACCCATTTCCTAGATATTTTTACCAAGAGAAATGGATACATGTGTCTACAAAACTCTACTGGAACTTTCACATCAGCTTAATTAGTAATAGTCCCAACCTGGAAAAACCCATCTGTCCACCAACTGGTGAGTGGATGACAATGTTTTCTGTACCTTCGTAGTGGAATTTCACTCAACAATAAAGGGATCCCTGGCTGGTGTGGCTCAGTGGGTCAGGCATCATTCCGCAAACCAAAAGGTCATTAATTCGATCCCTGGTCAGGGCACATGCCTAGGTGGCGGGCCAGTTCCCCGGCTGGGGGCGTGTGAGAGGTAACCGATCAGTATTTCTATACGGAACTGGCTGGTCTCCCACACAGATTTCCAGACACGCAGGATAACAGCTATTGTCACAGACACTGAATGGAAAGCACTGGAACTCCCCCTCTGACCAAAATTATATATCAAAGTAACTCCGAATTACTGTGAAACTATAGGAATTAATGCCTCTATCAAAGACTTGGGAGTGCAAAGTGGTGTCTTTTATATATATTTTTATTTAAATCACTCGTGCAGATGACAGGCCCTGGAAAATAATAAATGAGTATTGTATATTTGATCTATTTAAGCTGCTATTCTAGATGTGTCTTTTTTTTTACTTAGACAAATAAATATAGCCTCTGACAATAAATAAGCGGCTGTTGATTTGGTCAAAGCTCTTCCTTTATCCCTGTAAATGGAAATCAATGGAAACAATTTGTTTTTACCTGGAAAAGATCAAAATACAGCTTCCTCCTGCCTGACATCTACTCTCTAATGTTTCCATAAGTTAGTCCACAGGGACATTCAAGTTTCTGTTCCCACAAGGACATAATGCTTGTCCATTAAACTAGTAACAACGGTGATAGAACACAGAGAGCATGATGTAGCCAGTGCTGAGGAAAAGCACATATATTAAAAAGTGGGAGATGAAAGGCCCACCACCTCAGTGAAGTTTCTGAGAGTCCAGTGATATGAGGCAATCAGAATCCCCCTTACAAACTAAAGAAGTGCTTTGCTGTACCTTGCACCTCCACCAATAAGAAAAACACTGTGTGGGTTCTTTGAGTTTAGGAGAAACACACACCTCTTGTGAGCTGACCTTTCTGACGTACTTACTACTCGACCATCAATGTATGATGACACACACTGAGTATGGCGCAGAGTCTATCAGTTCGGTCTTGTCGGGGTGCAGACAGCTCTGCCTCTCTCCCCCACAAAACGGGGAATTGAGAGGGGAATCGGGCAAGCGTGTGTTATCCCACCCCTGTATGGAGCAGTGGCAAATATGGATAGAAAATCAAAATGGAGACCCTAAAAATTCTGGAGCATTGCCAGGCCCTCTTCTGCAAATTGCTAGTCCCTTCTTTACAAAAGCCCTTGGCACTCTCCTAGGCCGTGACTGAGGCCAACACCTGACTGTGGAGCAGGAGCCGACCGCGGAAACCAAGCTGCCCGTCACAAATCAGGACTCTCCTGGAATGTTACTCCCAGGAAGGAAGGCATGGTCGCCTGTCCACCACTCTTCCCAGGTTCTGGACTGGTACCTCCTACTCAACCGTTGTTTGGTAAATATTTGCTCACAGATGGGGGGAAGGAACAAGATAGGATGGAAGGAAGGAGCAAGGGAGAGTGGGAGGGAGGAAGGGAACCGGCTGCACTTGCCTGGAGACCTTCTCATAGATTGGAGTTCGCATCAGCAGGGTAACACCTACACAGGTCCTAAAACCCCATTTTTCATACAACTTCTCCCAAAATATGCGCATACTGATCCTACTTTCACTGAAGTTACTCCCACAAACCTTATCTGTTTTTCATGGGAAGTTTTCTAAGTACAGCCGATAACTCCAGGGGAATAAATTCAGCCCGGGCCACAGGTTTCTCTGTGTGATTTGCTGGCACCAACTGCAAGTGGACAGCTGCAAGGTGACAGCCCCCCTCCAGAGCTGTCCTGAAGGACAGCAGGCTGAATTGTCAGCCACTGAAGAGAGGCCTGGCGTGAAGTTTCTGTGCTGATCGAGGGAAAGTGGTTGGCAGTTTGCCGAAGTGGTAAGAATCTAGGAAGGTGTGTCACTAAGGGCCTGGTGAGAAAGAAGCCTGCCTGAGAATGATGTGCATGAGCTTCTGGAAGTGGAAGTTCAAGGACTTCCCAGAGTGGAAGGCATTTGTGTCCCACATGAATGCTGCTCCAAAGCCCCCCTCTGTGAAAGAGGGGCTCAGTCCTGGTCTGTGCAAACCAGCCCTCCGAGGTCATCAGCCAACCTCTGCCTCCACATTCCCATCACTAGTCAGTGAGGCCAGTCAGAGCTGACCAGGCCCCTAACTCTGCAGGTTCTCTAATATGCCAGCAGTGAAAGTAGGGAATTATTTGGAAAAACAGGGAACATTACAGGGGAACGTTTGAATACACTTTGGTTAAGTAAACCTTTTGAAATAATATAGAAATGCTAACAGTCATAAAGGGAAAGATATTTGACTTCATCTTTTTAAAATAGTGTATAGTACAAAATATATTTTAAAAAGTCAAAAACACATAGGACAAAGCGTTAATATCTCTAACATAAAAAGAGTCCTTATAAATTACTTTTAAAAGAAGACCAGCAGTCAGAAAGGAAAATGGGTAACAGACAGAGTAAGTCATTGAGAGAAGAGGAAATTCAAATGCAAAACAGTCATATGAAAACGTTGCTCACTGTCGCCACTAGGGAGAGTAATGCAGATTATTACAAAAAGATCCTGTTAGGACTTTTTTTGTACACACCCTCCCAAATAAAAAGAGTGATAAGAGCGTGCAAGTGAAGTGTGAGTGGCAGAAACAGTCTTAGCCTCGCCTCTGTGAGTGTGTGCTAAGCCCTCTTTGGAGATGAAATTGGGCATCTTTGGCAAAATGAAAGCAGCACATTCTGTTGATCCATCAATGCCCCCTCAGAGAAATCTACAGGGTCTAGCACAAATGACACCCCATTTCACCACAAAATATTTTATTACAAAATCACAAGCATGTAATTCTGGAACACAACAACAACACACTCCAGCACACCCTATGACATTTTAGGTGAAATGTTCAAATTCAAACTATAAATTGTTACATCCATACTATTCCCCTACCGACCACACTCAAGCAGGCGTTACTTCTGCCGGACCCTATATCTCAGCGGGAGAGCAGCCGAGGAGCCTGAGGCTGCCATCCAGGGACGTCTGTCACCGCTGGCTGGAGTGGCACTCAGGTGCAGAAAAGCCTCAGTGCCCATGACTGGGCAAATAATTGAATGATTCACAGCACACCTTCCTATGGCATAGTCTCAATTACTTTTCAAAAGCACCGACCTTCTACTGATCTGCAAGAAGGTACACACTATAGTCCACATTGTAAATTTTTTTAAGTCATTCACATCGTGACATGCATAGTAGTCTCTCTGATCGACAGTGGCTGTGTGTACTTGTATGAATATGCAGAAAGGGACGGCAGAGCACGCAGCGAACTGTCGAACTACGTACGTCATAGGAACGTGAATGAATGCTAGGTGCACTAGAGCCGCGCAGAGAAAAAATCCTTAGGATGTTTTTTGTGTGTGTGTCCTTTAATTCTCTGCAACATTTTAAGGATCGACTAAAGAATGTTTAAGAGAAAAGCATCGCATTCCAAGTGCTCGATGCTCCTGTTTTGCTTTGTTTCTACTTTTCCATAATTGAGTCATTAATGTTTATTGAGAGAAAGCATACAGAGAAAATTGGTCATTCTAGAACAATTGCGTTCTAAGAGAAGACTTTAAATACTGCCACAAATTGTTCAGGAAAAGCTCTTATTTTTTTTCTACTATGATTTAGCTGTTAATTATTTGGGCATGTGTTTTAAACCTATGACTGATGATGCCCTTGAGGGTTTTTTTCAGCTTGGGAGACATTTGTTTTAAATTTTTACAATTTAACAAAAATACACTTGATCCATAGGAGAAACTACCCTGGCCAGAATACCTCTTGCTACATTAAGGTCACATATCATATGACTATTTAAATTAGAACCAGAAACGTATGTCTTCCTGTTTCTGGAAAGTCTTTCAAATGTTATCTCAGGATAAATAAACTCTTATAAAATTTCAAGATGGGTTATACACTGGTTTTTCATCTCCGAAGCACCCATATGTGTGCGAGATCTTGATTTTTGTTTTAAAACGCTTTGTGAAAAGGGTGTTGTTCTCGTCTGTGAAGGAAACAATACATTTCTGTTGGTCTAAACAGTTAATTCACATCACATGAAACTCATGATTTCCAAATATTCAACGTGAAATTCTATACTCTATTTATATGCTTAAATAAAAGACTTAAATATATGTATATAAAATATATTTATATTTGAGATTACTTCAAAAGCTTTTTTTAAAATTTTGTAAGGAAATCTTGCTTTAGAACAAAATTCACTTATAAAGATTTAACTACAATATAGAAAAACTATTAGAAAAAATGATATCAAAGAGTTGTGAATAGTGTGTTGTTAACAGGCCTTCCTTCTTTTTTTCTTTTTCATTTTGTTATCAAACTAAAATAGCTTTCCTTCTCTGAAAGTGAGAAAATTTCAGTAACTAAAATATTTTTACTAGGCAACCAGCTTCACCGCCACTGCTCTGTAGCCGGGCCAGTCTCGAGGCCTTCTGCACCACGTCGCTCCCCGGGGTCCCGCCGCCACTATCCGGTCAGCTCGCTGCTACTCCCACGGGCCACGTGAAGGAATGAACACCGTTGTTGGTTATGATCTGGTTCCAGAATCCCGAATCACTGATGCTGCTTTTCGGGCATGCAGACGGTTAAATGATTTTGCTAGTGCTGCTCGCATCCTAGAAGGTGTTAAGGACAAAGCAGGACCTCGCTAAGAAATCTACCCTTGGGTCATTCGGGACCTTAGACCAGCTTTAAGTGACCTGGGAATCTCCACGCCAGAGGAACAGGCTTTGGCAAAGTATAAGCTCTAGGGATGGGCTTTCCGTGGGTTTACCGATATTGCTCCTTGATTGTAAACAACCACCTGAAGATACTGATGGTAACATAGTACTTCCTTTGACCAGATTTTCCTTCATGGAATACCAGACCACGTGATGGTACCTTGGACTTTAATAAAAAGCAAATGAGCTAGAACTGAAACTTAAAATATATATTTTATTAGATTACAGATATTTATGGATTTAATTTCAAATCCTCTGTGAAAAGCTTTCATGGACTTACAGTATTCTCAAGTGATTATTAATACATGAAACATCCTCCACTTAAATGATATATATTTATATGTTACAAATTAACACGTGCCTTGTTTAATGTAAACTACAAGAAACCTGAAAAAATATTCCAGTAATATATTTATCTTATGTACAGGATTTCTCAAGAGAAATGAAAAGGAAGAGAGAGGTGCAGGTGGACATGAGCTCCAAAGCCTCACACCTACTGGCGTAGTTATTCAGATTTCCTTGGCCGTCTACGTTCCAGAGAGCCCCCAGGCCGGAGGCTGTGTCTGCTCACTGTCAGCACTCCACAAACAATACATAGTACTATTAACAGCAGTACATGTGGGTAGAATTTGGATGATTATTTTTTAATAGCACGAGGCAACAGAACACTAATTGTATTGTCAGTCAAGATTTTCTTGATTTGCTTTAGGTGTGTTTTTAAGGAGAAATGTTAAACTGATCATTTCTGCCTTTAAAAATACAGCTTAATGAAAAAGCAATTTAGTGAATTTCGGAGGCTGTTTTACATCATACACAATGTTGTGTTTCCACAGAACAATTCAATTTAGTGGGACTCCCTGGGAAGTTTAGTCTAAGTTGAAATAAAAAAAATTGTTGCTGCCTGAAAGGTTGCATGCTTGTCTGATGCACAGAAATTGCTACAATAAGTAGCATTCTTTCGGACCCAAAGCCCTTTCTCATCTTTGCACCTAAATTCATCCTTTGAAAAGGAGAGGCTTTGATGTGGAAGTTAATTCAGTTGTTTTTATTAAATCTGATACAGTCCGTTTAAAGAAACATTTACACTCACAAATAACTGTCTATTGCATGTGCTTGTTTTTATTCATCTCATTACCCCAGCAATCCGAAAGAGACACAAGGAAGTTTAACGCACCTGATAGGTCAAGTCAGTCTGAGTCCTTGTACTGGCAGAAGTATAAGGCAAGGAGCACAAGTGCATTTTGTTTTCAGAGCTCTAGAAATGAAGTAAAAAGAAAGCGTCGTCATTTCTGTTACTGTGGTTTTGATTCTAGTATGTCCATTTGACCTGATTCTTTCCTATAGTTCCCTGCCCTGTGCTGAAGTTACCATCTATGCTTGCATGTCATCTGAGTTTTTCATCAGAGCTTTGACAAGCTATTCCTAGTTACTTTAAATTCCACATCAGTCCCAGCATCTGGCTCATATCTGAAGCTGGTTCTGATCATCACTTTCCATCTTCAGACTGTACTTACTCTTGACTTTTCAAAAGCCTTGGATTTTTGTTGGAAGCCAGACATGTAAGATTCGGAAGCAAATTTACCTTATGTTTGAAGATGAGCATACCTTTTTTCTTCTGCACCTTTCTTTGGGGGTTGGTATTAATCTAGTCGATATCAGCCTGGGTTTTAAGTTTGGTGCTGCTACGGGTACCCTCCGCATCCCAGCAGCTTCATAGTTCTATAGTGACGTCTCGTGTTTGGGTATGCACTAGCTTACCCGGCAGTACTTCTCAATGTGCCATCGTCAGGACCTCTATCTCCAAAAAGACCCACTAACATGCAGCAGTTATTTCTCAAAAGACGTACAGTGCCCATTGCAGATGGCATGACTATACTCCACAGCCACACAGGTCTTCATGAGATTCTGCCAGTGGGGCTTCCCATAAACTCCAGACAGCCTCTTTCCCACCCAATACCTCGAGTGCCACGAAGGCCGACTGGATTCTGCAGCCCAAGCTTGGACCTGCCACAGAGCCCATGCCTCATCCAGAAAGAAGCACGGCCCTGCAGAGACTGCGATGTGGCCCAGCAAGGCCTGCGTAGGACTTCTAACTGACCTAACCTACAATAAATATGTTGTTATACGCCACCGACTTGGTGGCCATCTGTTACAGCATCCATAGAAAACTAGTACGGAACATATAGAAACCACAGGCAGTCAGTACAATACCAGTTCTAACTTTAAGGATAACTGCAAGTATATACTAGGAAAAGGAGAGATGCTGATAATCCATGTGGTTTATTTTTTTTTAAGCTATGACACCTGAGGAAAAACAGTTCTATGAACAATGAGGTGGTAAAAACAGTTGGGTTTACCAGGCAAATTTGAGTAGAGCAATCACATTGTTGAGGTATAAATATTTGGATAGTGTAAATGCTTATGGATTTGATTTTAATGAGTAAGAAAAAGAGATCCTGATGAGAGGCCATATCACGCTTAGTGATGGAACAGATAGCTTACACACCACTAGTTATAAGTTTTTTTCCCTAGTTCATACAGGAAAGAGTATGAACAGATGAGCATTAAGTGCCTTTCTTTCCGATGCTCTCCCTCTGGTTTTGAGTAGACTCTTGTTTTATTTCTTCTGAGTATGATACTCCATTTAGTTAACACTAAGCAACAAACCTAAAGTGAAGACACTTTACATATGAGTCATGGGCAAGTCCAATGTTACGAGAGAAATTTCCTTGATCCAAGGTGCCTCCAAGTACAGTACCAAGAAGGTTATCCCAGAGGTCACAGAACACAAAGACCAGACCGGGACCAATGACATGAACTTTTTTCATTACAGAGCCACGGGGACAAGGGCACCTGGTCAGAGCAGTAGCATGTCAGTTAGCTTCCTGGACAGACTTGGGTTTTACCTGTAGTTCTTGGGCAGAGGGCGTGTTAGCCCTCGGTGACCAAACGAAGTGTTCGTGAAAACTGTGTGCTTCATGCAGCTCATGACTGTTAGGTATCTTTTGATTTGTTCATTGTTTTCTTTGTTATTCTTTGTCTTTATTGAGGTATAATTGATACCCAAGCTGCACATACTTAATGCATATAATGTGATGAGCTTGGACAGATGCATACGCCCATGAAGCCATCACCACAATCAAGGTAATGGCCACATTCATCACCCTTAAAAGCGTCCTTGTACTTCTTTTGTTGGCATTGTTTTATAAGAACACAGCCTGAGATTTAGCCTCCTAACCAATCTGAACTGTAGAGTACCATATCGCTAACTATAGATGCTATGTAGTATGCAGATATCTAGACTGCATTTATCCTGTGGGGTGGGAGCTCTGTGCTCAGTGAAGACCTCCCCGTGTCCCACTGCCCTATCATTCTGTTCTCTGCTTCTGTGAGTCTGTTTTAGGTACCTCATGTAAGTGGAGTCATGCAGTATCGGTCCTTCTGTGACTGACTTATTCCACTCAGCACACTGTCCTTTGAGTTCATCTATGCTGTCACAAATAGACAACGAGGGCTGGCAAGGGTGCGGAGAACTTGGAGCTCTCGTGTGCTGTGGGTGGGAATGCAGCCTGGTGCAGCCACTGTGGACGATGGGTTGGAAGCTCCTCAAAAATGAAAACCAGAACTACCTTATGACCCCACGGTCCCACTTCTGGGTATTTACCCAAAGGAATTGAAATCAAGATCCCAAACAAAGATCTGCCTTCCCATATTCATTGCACCACTATTCACAATCACTGAAATATGGAAACAACACAAATGTCCATTGGCAGATGAATGGATAAAAAAAATATGATATATTCTTATAATGGAGCATTGTCCACTCCTTTCAGTGTTTAAGATTACGATACTACTGGACTTCCCGCCAAGATGGAAGCAGAGGTAGACACACGGTGCCTCCTCGCACCATCAAAAGAAGGACAACAACAAATTTAAAAACAGAAAGCAACCAGAACTGACAGAAATTCAAACTGTATGGAAGTCCAACAACCAAGGAGTTAAAAAAGAAATACTCTTGCCCTGGCTGGTGTAGCTCAGTGGATTGAGCACGGGCCTGTGAATCAAATGGTCGCTGGTTTGATTCCCAGTCAAGGCACATGCCTGGGTTGTAGGCCAGGTCCCAGTGGGAGGTACATGAGAGGCAACCACACATTGATGTTTCTCTCTCTCTTTCCTTCCCCTCTCTCTACAAATATAAATAAATAAATAAATAAACAAACAAACAAATAAATAAATAAAATATTTAAAAACAAAAAAAGAAGAAATACTCACCCAGACCAGTACGAGGGGTGGAGATGGGCAGCCGGGCAGAGAGGGCTGGCAGCCAGGTGACAGGTGGTGGACTGGGCAATCCCACACTTGTGCGCAGATAAACCAGGAGTGACAACTGGGGGCGGCGAGACTGACCCACAACCCAGAGTCCCAGCAGGGAAATAATGCCTCAAACCTCTGACTGAAAACACCTGTAGGGGTTGAATTGGCCGTAGAACAAACTCCCAACCTCACAGGAGAGTCAGTTGGAGAGACCCCCAGGGTCCTAGAACGTACACAAGCCCACCCACCCAGGAATCAGCACCAGAAGGCCCAATTTGCTTGTGGGAAGCGGGGGAAGTGACTGAAAGCAGGCAGAGAGTGAAGCAAGTGCCATTATTCCATCTGGAACCCTGCCCCACATATAGCATCATAACACAGCGACTGGGTTACCCTGCCCTGGTGAACATCTAAGGCTCTGCCCCTCACTACATAACAGGGCATCAAGACAAAAAAAAAAAAATGGCCCAAATGAAAGAACAGATCAAAGTTCCAGAAAAAATACAACTAAGGGATGAAGAAATAGCCAACCTATCAAATATACAGTTCAAAACACTGGTAATCAGGATGCTCACAGAATTGGTTGAATATGGTCATAAATTAGATGAAAAAATTAAGGCAATGCTAAGTGAAGTACAGAAAAATGTACAGGGAAACAACAGTGATGGGAAGGAAACTGGGACTCTAATCAATGGTGTGGACTAAAAGGAAGAAAAAAACATTCAGCCAGAACAGAATGAAGAAACAAGAATTCAAAAAATATGAGGGGAGGCTTAGGAACCTCCAGGACATCTTTAAATGTTCCAACATCCAAATTATAGGTATACAAAAAGGAGAAGAGGAAGAGCAAGAAATTGAAAACTAATTTGAACAAATAATGAAGGAGAACTTCCCCAATCTGGCAAAGGAAATAGACTTTCAGGAAGTCCAGGAAGCTCAGAGAGTCCCAAAGAAGTTGGACCCAAGGCACATCATAATTACATTAGCCAAGATTGAAGATAAGGAGAGAATCTGAGAAGCAGCAAGAGAAAAAGGGACAGTAACCTACAAAGGAGTTCCCATCAGACTGTCAGCTGATTTCTCAAAAGAGACCTTACAGGCAAGAAGGGGCTGGAAAGAAGTATTCCAAGTCATGAAAGGCAAGGACCTACATCCCAGATTGCTCTATCCAGCAAAGCTTTCATTTAGAATGGAAGGGCAGATAAAGTGCTTCTCAGATAAGGTCAAGTTAAAG
>PVIA01007564.1:0-21104 GCA_004024845.1 Tonatia bakeri | reverse complement strand
ATTAAAGGGATTTATCTAAGAAAAAGAAGATAAAAAATATGAACAGTAAAATGACAGCAAACTCACAGATATGAACAACCACACCTAAAACAAAAACAAAAGCAAACTAAGCAAACAACTAGAACAGGAACAGAACCACAGAAATGGAGATCACATTGAGGGTTATCAATAGGAGAGTGGGGAGGGGGGAGAGAGGGGAAAAGGTACAGAGAATAAGTAGCACAAATGGTAGTTAGAAAATAGACAAGAGGAGGGTAAGAATAGTATGGGAAATGTAGAGGCCAAAGAACTTATATGTACGACCCATGGACATGAACTAAAGGTGGGAACTGTGGGTGTTGAGGGCGTGCACAGGGTGGAGGGGAGTGAAGGGGGGGAATGGGACAACTGTAATAGCATAATCAATAAAATATATTTAAAATATCACTATACTACTAAGCACTTATATTTATTAAACACATCCTATGAGCTCTGCCTATGTCTACCAAGCTCTTTGCCCATATTTATTTATATTTTAAACATGTAAAATTTTCATCTGTGTTCTATAAAACTATAGACCTATTTGCATTTCGCAATAGAATTCAGTATTCCGAAAGGTAAATGCGCATCATGCAGAGCCTCAGAATTTGCTTTTGGATTAGTCGACATGACAGTGTGCAGTCCCTCCAGCTGAACACAGTTACGTGATGGCCGGCCAGTAGCTCAAGAGCAGTCAGTCTGCACAAGAATTACGAACTTCCTTTCTTTGTAACCTGAACTGTAAATAAATAGCCAGAGGTTATTTGCTTGGTAGTGGGAACAGAAAGTAAAAGAGAGGAAAAAGAGACCAGCAGGTACTGGGGCGTAAACAGAACCCGGGTGTGAGCCCGAGGCTAAAAGACCTTCACAGGAAAGAGCGCCATGACTGGCCTGGTAGAAGAACGCGAGCCCAAGAGAAAGATGTGTGTGGTGAAGGCACAGAAAGCATACCTGATAAATACCAGCAGAACGGAGACTGGGAGGCTTCCAGTCCTGAGGAAACAGCTCGTAGGCTTACTTCAGATGCTGAGAAACTGGCCAGTCCCCTCCTTTTCTGAGATCTGATTATTCTGACGCCGGTAGTTTTAATGATACCTCTTTTGGGAGCTTTCTCGACATTCACATGAGATATAGCCCAGTAATTAAGATTCCTGTTGGCTTGTTTTATGCGTTCACTATAATGAAGTGGGCTTAATTTTTTCAAGATGTACCCATATAATGACCTGAATATTTCCTAGATAAGAATTCTCTCAATTTATGATGGCCATGGAGCATTACTACAATGTATCACATAATTCTCATCAAAAATTTTAGAGGGCATCAAGCCGTACCGCTTGGCATTTATGCTGTACTTTCTTTAAGGTTAATTTATACAGGATGATAAAGCTACTGCCATACCTTCTTACATTCTCCACTGCACTAGCATATGGTGGTAATTTTAGGAAACCGACTTAAATGATTAAGATAAAGCTTGGTAAAGACCTGGTTTTGGAAAGGATCAGCAAATAAATGGCAAGTGTACCACCACTCCCTTCTCTTAAACCTGTGGTTGGTATTATTAATTAATCAGAGTTTCATTTCTCCCTACATCCAGATGAATGCATTGTGAGAAATATTTGCAGAATCGTATTTCAGGTCTCACTATCCACAGATGTGAGCAGCACTCACGATTAAACCCACTTGCCATCAGTGATTTCCTCCTTTGGCCCTTTGCCTTTAGTGCTGGTATTTGCTCCAAATGATTAATGTAACCTCATTAAGTTAATGAATCAGGTACTTTAGCATTTCTTGAGGGATAGAGGAACTAAAATTTTCATCCATGTGCTACTCCATACACTAATACATTGTTTAAATTTATTAAACTTGCTTACAGAAACTAAGCATGATTTAGAAAACCTCAATCTCTAAACAATTACCAATCCCCAAGTACCATATGATTTCACTCAATGTGGGCGCTAATGAACAAACTGCACTAACGAGCAAAGTGGAGACAGACCCATAGATAGAGAGCAGACGGACAGCTTGAGGTGGGGGTGGGAGCTGGAGGGACCGAGGGAGAAAGAAAAAAAAGAAAGAACTCAAGGACATGGACAACTGAGTGGTGACTGCAGGGCCAGTGTGCGGAGGAGGCTGAGTGGAGGTGGAAAAGGAAATCGAGGAAATAATTGGTTATGGAAAAAATAAAATAAATAAATAAATAAATAAATAAATAAATAAATAAGAAAAAAATAGAATAATATTGATAGCAATATCCAAATTGAAAACTTCTAAAAGCCCAAATCACCTTAAAGAAATAAAACAATGAACACCAGGAAAAATATTTGCAATACATACAATACACCAAAATGATTAATGTTACTAGTAAATAAAAGTCCTATAAATAAATGAGCAAGTCCCCTGAATGACTATTCATGAGGTATTATTAGAAGGGGCACAAATGCAAGGCCATGTTCTGAAATGCCTTTTTTCACCTCTCTACACTAACATAACTTTGTATATGAGAAGGTGTTTTTAGCCTTAAGAATTCCATTTTAAAGTGATAATACACTTGAATAAAAAAGGATTACTTTCATATACCTGAGTTAGAACTACGTGGAAACAAAATGAGACAATTTCCACCTTTGGATTCCAGTTAGAAATGGCGAATAGTAGATGGAATGAACAGTAATTATGCAGGGTCTATGTCGTTTTCAAGTACACGTGAAATAACTTTCTGTTGAATTGCCTAGACTAAATACCTAAGACCCCCTGTGAGTCCCAGCAACATTAGCTGGTGGCTGGAGTCAGGCAGACACGGATGTCCCCGCAGATGGACAATGGAAGCACACACCATGTGCAGTCCTGTCCTCTTCCCACCAATGGTAACTTGAACGTGGCCAAGACTCTATACATTTAATTAGAAATGTACAAGATAAATAAGGGTCAGTGGGACTCGTTAAACTGCACCATGAGAACACAATCAGCGAAATGCAGACTGAGAGTAATGTCCAAGACAAACAACCCTTTTTTCAATAAGGAGGACGGGAAGGAGGGAGGAATGGGGGTGGGAATGGGGAGGCCCCATAGACCAAGAACAAAACAATATAATACAACTAAAATAGTTTCAGAAACATATCAACCAATCACAGCTTGTGCACCGCAGTTGGACCCTAATCTGAAAAACAAGTTGTTTAAAAATGTATGACAATTAGAGAAAGGAAACACTGATGCGTATTTGATGACAGTGAGGACTTTTAGGTGTGCTGATGACATTGCTTTAAAAAAAGATTCCTTATCTTTAAGGCATACCTCCTTTTAAATATTTACAGAAGTGACAGAGTACCTATGGGGACCAAGTGTACTGGTTGGCCCAGGATTGAGAGGTTTCTTGAAAATTGGAGCTTTCAGTGCTAAAGCCAGGAATAGTCTATGCAAATGACAATTTCCACCCAAACCATCTGTCATAGCTGTGAAGTCGGTGGGGCTAGAGACAAAACTTGGTAGACTTTTGGAGGATAATTGTCGAAGCTGAAGTATATATTCGAAAATGTTCAGTATTTTGTTTAAATATCACAATGACCAATGTTGTGCTGTAGGTGGGAAGATGGAATGGACTTTACTAGCCAGTGTTGGGAAATTTCATGGGAGAACTCTATTTGGATCATTTACAGAACAGATTAAAAAGTGAGCATGAAACATTCTTATCCAAGATAACTCAATGGTAATGTTGTCAGCACACTTGGTACTTGCATGTAAGACAATGAAATAGACTTCTGAGGACTTCTCAAAAGTCCATCCATTACTGTGAGGTTCTTGTGTTACAGTACTGCTAGCGATCAACACTTACTGAGTGTCTCCCTCTCATGAAGGTCCTGTAAGACCTCCTGACACAGCAGAAATAGGAAAATTAACAACAAAGCAATGAATTCTAAATGTTTTATTTTTTTTTAAGTTTATTTATTTATTTTTCTTCGAGAGAAGAAAAGGAAAGGAGAGGGAGAGAAACATCGATGTAAGAGAGAAACATCAGTCAGTTGCCTCTCCTACCAGGGACCAAACTCACAACCTAGGCATGTGCCCTGACCGGGAATTGAACTGGCGACCTTTCAGTTCGCAGCTTGATACCCAACCAACCAAATGAGCCAAACCCGTCAGGGCTAAGTGTTCCCTTATATATAGAACCCAGATGGAAGCACTCACTGATGCAGAGATGTATGTGAACACACAATAAACATATGCACTTATCCCAATTTAACATGATCTATACATCTATTAACACTTAAAATTGATGTTTGTAGGGCGATCTGACTAAAAGGAATGTGTTGAAAATTTTCACAGGGAGAAAGGGAATTTGTGGGGTCTATTTTCTTAACGTTGCATGTGTACCTTTGATGTATTCTTCTTTTTATACAAACTTCATAGTACAAGTGATGAAGTATATAGTTTATTTCTTGTCCTAACAATATTGAATCAATAACATAAAAATGAAAAGTTATTTTAAAATAACTTTTATAGTCAAATCAATGGTTCAGTGACTTGTGCAAATCACATTCCAAATAGAATAGTCTAGCAGCAAAGTCCAAATTTCTTTGTGAAAGGAAATTAATTAACCTACCAATCATCTTTCATTCAAACTGTGTGATGAATATCTTCTTTGCTGTTTCTCCCCGAGAAGGGAGAAAGATTCCATTATTCTTGGCAGAATTAAAAAAAAACAAATGTTACAGAATTGATTTATGTTTTTCCAATGCACTTATTCATAAAACTGAGATGGGGAAGCCTGCAGAACAGGTTCTGTAAGACAACCGGGCTATGAAAACAAGCTGTGTCACTCACTGCCCGAGCCTTGTCTTGGAGCTGTTTGCTAGAGGCAACACCAGTCCCGGGCCCAGACTCCAGCCAGACAATTTTGAGAACATTGAGGAGAAACAGGGCAACTGAACATATTCTCGTTGTCATCCAAAAAACCTGCATAATGCCAAGAGCTTCAGGTTCACGCACCCCCCACACAACCTCTTTCTGTGAGCCATGAGCACAGACACTGGGGGAAGGGGTGCAGAATGCTGTATGGCTGCCTCACCACTCACTGCAGGAGGATGTGGAAAAGGAGAGGAAAACCCAGATTGTAGGAGAATAAAGAGCTCTGGACCAATCCACTTTTTGTCCTCAGGATGCGCCCTGCTTTAAGTTATTCTCACAACTCATTCTGCACTTTCTTATCCCCCACAGTTCTTGTCCAGCCCTGACCACCCTTCTTTAAAAGCCAGCATACCTGGCATTCCCTAAAAGGAGACTGACAGGATTTCCCGAAGTGCCCTGGTCGGGTGGCTGCACAGGTTGGAGCGTCTCCCATGCACCAAAGAACTGCGGATTGGGTTCCCAGCCAGGACACGCACCCAGGCTGCAGGTTCAGTTCCTGACTGAGTGTGAATGGGAGGCAACCAATTGCTGATTCTCTCTCACATCAATGTTTCTCTTCTCTGTCTCTCTCTCATCTCTATCTCCCTCCCTCCCTTAAAAATCAACAAACATATTTTTTTTTAATTTTTAAAAAGCCCCTGATCCGTGTGGCTTAGTGCATTGGGTGTCCTCCGCAAAGTGAATGGTCACCTGTTCGATTTCTGCTCAGAGAACAAGCCTGGGTTGCAGGTGCAGTTCCCAGTCAGGAACGTGGAGAGGCAACCAATGATGTTTCTCCCTCACATCCTGTTTCTCTCCTTCTCTTTCCCCCTCCCTTCCCCTCGCTCTAAAAATAAATAAATAAATAAATAAATAAATAAATAAATAATCTTTAAAAAAATTCATAGCTCCATGGCTGGTGTGGCTCAGTGGATTGAGCACTGGCCTATGAACCAAAGGGTTGCTGGGTCGATTCCCAGTCAGGGCACATGCCTGGGTTGTGCAGTCCAGATCCCCAGTATGGGGTATGCAATAAACGACCACACATTGATGTCTCTCTCCCTCTCTTACCCCTCTCTAAAAGTAAATAAGTAAAATCTTTTTTTTAACTTTTTTTTAAAGATTTTATTTATTTATTTTTAGAGAGGGAAGGGAGGGAGAAAGAGAGAGAGAGAAAAACATCAATGTGCGGTTGCTGGGGGCCGTGGCCTGCAACCCAGGCATGTGCTCTGACTGGGAATCGAACCTGCGATGCTTTGGTTCATAGCCCATGCTCAATCCACTGAGCTACACCAGCCAGGGCTTAAATAAGTAAAATCTTTAAAAATAATACAAAAATTTAAAATTTATAAAAAAATATTTTCTGAACTAATAATTGCTTCTCCTTCCCAGATATTCTCACAGTGCCCTGCAGATACCTCCTGTAGCTGCTTAAACCCAGTGTCCGTTCTGTGTGTACATGTTCTCCCAAGAAGGGTCTTCAGACAGAGGTAAGTGTGTTTGAAAAAGTTTTGTATGCACAATGGCTCTAATGTCGCCCTCTCATAGGGCGCACTTTAATGATACAAGTGGAACTGAACTAATAGGTGGAAATTATTGCTTTAGTTAAGGTCTCATTAGAAAAAAAAGAGCTGGTCGAATGTCTTTTCAAGTTCTCTGAGCACCAAAAAAGGAAGGAAGAGGAACAAATAAAATACAGACCTCAACTACTGATTTAGTTGAACTTTTACTCCTTCTATATTTGAGCTGCAAAGTTTAGAGCTCTGCTCATTGGAATTATTAATTTGGGGGTTAATTAAATATTTTTCTTTTTCAAACATGATGTGAAAGAGAGAAATGTAATGAATTAGATGTAAATACAACGTTTAAGTTAAGAAACCCAAGTCTGGGACATACCTTTGTCATTTGTTTAAACTGGAACTCACCATTATCAAAATGTTTAGCCCGTGCGTCAGGGTTATAAATGCAGTCAAATGTCAAAGTTTGTAGTCTGCTCTCATCCCTTTTATTTCCGTGTAGGAAAAGTGATGTTTGAAAAGCCTTTTGGTTTACATTTCAAAGTGACTTTGTAATTGTAAAGTCTAGTTAGATAAATTGCTTTTAGGCTAAAATGCTTTGCATTCCAGTCCAGAGGCCATTGTTGTATATCTGCTCTGTGAGAGAAAAATAGGGTTGTAGGAAGATCAAAACAGCCAACAAGAGGGAAATTACTATGTTTTTGTCATCTTTCTTTCTGTCTCTCAGACCTCTGTTTTTTGCTTCCTGTCTCCCAGGTCAGCAAATAAAGTGAAAACAATTTTTTTTAACTACTTTCCTGAATCAGTTTAAAGCTTACCTAGGAATCAAAAGCATGAAACAGGAAACACAGCAGAAAGTATTTCATTTAACTACTGAATCATTTTATATTTAATTGTCACATTTTTAAATCATATTCTATTTAGAAAAATCTAGAATTTCAACTACAGATTACAATTCTTTTGAATCGTTCCCATTCGATATTACTGGATGGAAATGGTTAATTGAATAAATTTCCTTAAAACCGAAGGTCACCTTGCATGTTTCTTCAAAGCTCATGAACGTTTTCTGGGGTGATCTGTAGAATTCCAGCTGAATTAAACACATAATTTATTGTCACTCTCCGTCTGTTCCAATGGCCATAGTGTGAGCGCAGCACAGATGCCCCCCTCCCCCCACCGCCCCTTTCGCGAGCGACTGGTAAACCTGGGGAAACAAAGTGGTTTAACCGATTTCGCTGTAAACAATATTTTATTCAAAAATTAAAAAGAAGTTCTTTGAGAGGAAAAAAGGATATCCAAATTATATTTAATCAATGAAAACAAAGAAGTGATATCTTATACAGCAGTTGAAAGTACTAAGCTCCACAGTAGCTCATTTTATTTTACTGGGTGACTTTGTGCGAATTTACACAACTTCCTTAAAACATCACACCGGTAGCCCTACCTTTGCAAAATGAGGGATTTCCGTTATATCTTATGACTATCAATTATTCAACAATTTGAACTATATAACATTAGTTAAAATGGCCCAAAATTGTAATTAATTTACCTATAAGCTAGGTATTATTATTCCCTTTTATAAGTTAGAAATCTGCAAATCAAAGAAAATAAGTACATATTGTCAAGTTCACACATTTTGCAACTAACAGAGCCAGGGTTTAGACCTAAGTAATCTGGCTCAAGCATAAGATTTGACTACTGCACTATAAATTCAAAATTTCCTTCAAGGTCTATGAAACTTTGGTTTGTATCTATAAAAGCACTTTTAGCTTCTCACAGTTTCTGAGAATTAAATAGGTGCGCAGGACTAGTGAGGCCACAGTAGACAGCAGTGTGGAGACACTTCAAAAAATTAAAAATGGACCTGCTTTTTGACCCCAAGATCCCACTTCTGGGAATATATCTGAAGGGACCCAAAACACTAATTCAAAAGAACATAAGCACCCCTGTGTTCATTGCAGCATTACTTACAATTGCCAAGATATGGAAGCAGCCCGAGTGTCCATCAGTCCATGAGTGGATAAAGCCACGATGGGACATTTACACAATGGAACACCACTCGGTCATAAAAAAGAAAATTTTACCCTTTGCAAAAGTATGGATGGACCTGAAGAATATTATGCTAAGTGAAATAAGCCAGTCAGAGAAAGACAAATACCATATGATTCCACTCATATGTGAAATCTAATGAATGAGCTGAACTAACAAGGCAAATGGGGACAGACTCATGGGTGGAGAGCAGATGACAGCTAGTGGGGCAGGGAGGTGAGGGGGTAGAGGGACTGAGCAAAAGGAAAAAGGGCTCATGGACATGGACAACAGTGTGGTGATTGCTGGAGGTAGGGTGGTATAAAGGGACTAAAAGGCAATGTAAGAAAAATATAATAAAGATTCAATTAAAAAAATTGAAAATAAACAAATTGGTGCATGAGAACGGTAAGCTCAACTTCTTGGAAGTCCAGTAGAGAGATGCTAATGTAGAAAGATAATTTTTTAAAAATAACTTTATCAAGATAAAATTAATATACCATAAAATTTACCCATTGAAAGTATAAAATTTAGTGGTTTTGGTATATTCATGGAATTATGCCAATATTCCTGACCACAACTTAATTTTAGATGTTCGTCGTCCCTAAAAGCAGCCCCGTGCCCAAGGGCAGTCATTCCCATTTTCTCCTCCCAGTCTCAGGTAACCACGCATCTGCTTTCTGTGCTCTTTCCGTAAAGACCACACAACAGGCAATGTCTTAGGGCTGGTTTTTTTCACTTAGCGTAACGTTGTCAAGATTCATACGTATTGTAGCACATCAGTGCTTCATTCCTTTTCAGTGCCAAATAATATTTCACTGTCTAGATACACCACATTTGTTTATCCAGTCAAGCATACATCCTTTCATGGACATCTAGGCTGTGACCACTCTCTGACTATTATAAAGAATGCTGCTATCAACAGCAGCGGATAAGTTTTTTCTGGACATAGGCTTCACTGGCGGGTGGGGGGTAGGATGTAGCCAGATTATTGAGAGAATTTTAAAAGAGTATTCATGATGATAATGCCTCCTTTGCTTCTCTATTTGATGGGCATGGTGTGAAAAACCATTTTCACACAAAAAACCACTGTGAAACTCGACTCTTCTGCACGTCTCAAGTTCGCTGTGGTATAGAATCTGAAGCTCTGCAGACAGCAGAGCAGGCAGCACTTCGATGACAGTGCGATGATCCGGTTTTATCATTAAGAGCAGTGCTCAAAAGGGGCAAGAAAGAATGAAGGGGAAATTAAGTCACAACACGTTCCCCTCCCTGTTGTCACAGGCAGTGACTTGCAGATACGGCCCAAAGGTCTGGAATAAGAACAGCTCACCAGGATATTGGTGGAATTCTATCTCCAAAATTTCAATAATAGTGATTAATTTACAATGAACAGTAAAGAAAAAAAGCAATGAGGTCAGAAACAGAACATGGCCGGGTCAGGTGAAAATACTGATATGCGAAGGAACGTGGGCAGGGTTATTCCGAGAGACAGCTGTGGTGGCAGCTGGAGGACTGGCTGGGTCTAGAGTCTGGTGTCAGTGCTGAGGCCACCGACGCAAGGACCAGGGCCGAGCCCTTCATGTCCCCGAGCTGCAGTTTCCTCTCCAAAAGGGCTAGAAGGTTGCTAATTAGTAAAGCAATATTTATACCAAACAACTTTAGAACAATATCTTTATGATTTCTGAACCCATATCTGGAATTTAAAAGATAGTTCTGTTCTCCAATTTCACATTCACTCCCCATCTCTGCAAACATAGGTCATTTATATATTTATACATATAACTCGAATCTGAACACAGAATCAGAACTTGTCAGAGCTGAAATGAACCTCAGTAATCATTTGGCAAATGACACAACAAACTCATCTTAGAATTTTTTTCTAAGCAGTTTTGATCTGCTAAGGACAGAGCAGAGCTACTGTGGGTCCAGGACTGGCCTGGGCCCGGGGCTCTTTCGCCTCCACCGCCTGCATTCCCTGATACTTCCAGGGGGCCCACAGCTGCAGCCCTGTCTTCACAGCAGGCACGGGAGATTCCTTTTCCAAAAAAGAAACAAAAAAATCATTTGTTCACGACCTATAAAGAACAAAAAGTTGCTGACAGACACTAAGGTTTTACATGAAGATTAGCTTCCTTTTCTCCCAGCACCTGCAGCATCAATCAGAGCGTAATTGGGGACGAAGAATTCTTCCTCAGATCTCTCAGACTGTACAGGGAGACGGATGCAGGCATCTACCCATGATTTTTTTCCTTCCTAGAAAACTTTAGACGTGCTGTCTGAACAGCAGACGAGACTGCTATTGAAGAAAATAGCAGTACCAAATTGTTTGACTTTTATAGTCACCTTCTAATCATTCTCTGCCCGTCACATTGGGTATTTCCTTTGTGACGAGTTTCACAGTCTGTAATGATCATAGTCATTTACGTGTTTCCTTTTCACTTATGTGGTTGTGATCTGCCTTCTTCAGCTGAAATGTTGGTTCTTTCGTGGCAGGAATTCTGCTTGTCTTGCTCATTGGGATGCTAGCCGTGCTTAGCGCATTTCCTGGTCCTCGGTCAGTGAGTAACAGCTACACAGGGTATGTGTTGCAGGACATAAGACATAGAATTTTCTGCATTTCAGTCAATGCCTGCAAATTTGCAGGCATGAATATTGACACCCAAATATTTCAGATGTTTCTATCTTAGCCCATGCTGAGCGAAGTTACATTCTGATTGTGACCTGTCGTACTTACAGATGGCATTGTGGACTTACAACTAATATGATTAACAGCACAAACTTGAACTTTAATGTCCATTGCATGGAGCACACCTTTCTTAATAACATAGGGCAAAGAACATACATTTGACAGAGGGCCTGCATTTGATTTCAATTCTGCCACGTCCAACATATGCGATACTGGGTAAGAAAATTCACCTCATTGAGCCTTTGGATTATTCCTAGAACTGTAGATATTAGATATAAGCTTTTCTATTATAATATTTTCAGATGTGAAAACATTCAAGCTGTTGGTAAACTTTATTTACTGCAAGCAATTAGCTTTATCAGAGCTCCAAAATTAGTGAAAATCAGCATTGAGTACAGCAGGTGGTCAACCAATGTATCTGTTTTTATTATTAGGAATCTGTGGCAACCTGTGGCTTCCATGTGGGCAACATTCAGGTTATTAAATTCGGCTTTAAGGACAGCCCTCTGCTCTGTTGGCAAGGACTCCCCATGGATATGCAGAACCTCGGTGGGCGGCCACCTTTGGCCTCCCTGGTGCAGCCCAGTGGGGTCGGTTTGGAAGGAATGCAGCCAAGGTGATAAGGAACCAGCTTCGTTCCAGACCTGTCATCTGCCTTACTGGGTTTCATGTTTTCCCACCTACAGCATGGAAAGTGAGGAGGTGGTGAGCTCAGGGGTAAGTCGGAAGGTGGCGAGTTAAACAAAATTCAGCCTTTGCAGCTTTCCTTTCACACTCCAAGCACATCATGAGCCACGTTTGCAGTGTCACTGATGCCCCTTTCCTATGGGTATTTACGTTTCTTTTTCGGAAGTGGTGATAACACTAATGGACCCTCAGGTGCTGTGTGTGTATTAAGGAAATACTAACCAGAAGCTTCTGTGCATAAGGCTAAGGATTTTGTTCTCCCTGACTACTTTGGTTTCTTTAAAATTTCCAACAAAGTTTATGATGTAGTATCTTGCCAGATTCTCAGGAAGAGAACTTTTGAAGTCCTTCTGGTCTTCTAAGGAGCAGGCTGCCCCTTTACTGAGGAACGCACCCACAGGATGCTCTCTCTCCTTCTTCAGCACTGCCCCACCGACCTGAGGACAGCGAGGTGCCGTGGTTCCTCCTGCTGGCTGATGCCAGTGCCAGTGAGTTTGTCCAGGACAGCAGAGGGCCCTGCATTCTGGTGGCAATTTCCAACGTTGTTTTCCATCACCGCTTACAGCCCACTCACCTTCCATATCAATTGGACAGCTAGGATGGTCCACAGCTCTTTGCTGCAGACTCTTAGGACTGTTAGCATAGTAAGGGAATGATAAATAGTCACAGTATATGTGACAGATGTTGTGAGAGGTGGGGAAAGGCTGGAGTAGGCATAAAGGAGGAAGTCATCTGTTTGCATGGACGAGGGATGTAGCTCACCGAAACTTCACTGATGGAGTGAAAGACTGGCAGGAGGTCTCCACATGAGGGGTAGGGCCAAGAACTCAGCTGTGGCTGAGGCCCCAACCCCACGTGCTTCCTCCACAGCAAGCAGATGAAGGTCTCGGGTACACCAAGCTGAGTGCTGGAGCCCGCTAATAATCCAATTGTTCAAATTTTGGGAACTCTGCCAATTGTTCAAATCTGGGGACCTTTGCAAGCTGGGTGATAAGTGTAGCTATTATTAAATACCACCTTATATAAATTTACAATCAAATAAATTATATTAAAAAACAAAGGTAATAAATAGAATGACATTATGTTGGTGGCTTGAAATTGGCCATATGGGGATATTTGCAACAGAAAAAAAATAAGTAACAGTACAAATCAAGTTTTTACTTACTGTTTTGTTGATCATCTGGGCTCAAGAAAGTGACAAAGAACATATAAATAATGCAGATTACAATTAAAATATGTCAAAGCTATAGCTGGTATATCATACAGAGCATAAGCAAAATGTAGAAGTATACTTCCAGTACTAGAAAACTATTATCCGATTCAGCAACGAAGTTTTGTCCCTAATGAGTGAAGTTCCACCATATGTCATCATTGTTTGTGTTCATCTGAGTCATTAATGTAAATGAAAATGTCATTACCATTCGTGTCAGAATGATAGTGGTTAACAATTGCAACAGCAGCTAGGCTCCGGGTCCAACGGCCCGGCAAAAATCAACAAAAGTAGTCTATTAGAATCAATTGGCTATACTGGGTTCATGAAGAGTGTTGCATGTTTTTATTATTTGTAAATTGTATGCTGTGCATTCCTTATATCAGTAAGATGTATTAAACTTACGTATATACATATCCATGCACACATGCATATAGGTAGGGGTATGTGTGTTCGTTACACACACACACTTTTTTCTCAGGGAGAGCCGGTAGTGAGACAGGCTCCCTGCTGTGCACACACGTCCTTGGGCCCAGTGCACCAAGTAGAAAGCTCTGATGTAGTTAAGGGAGCCATTAATGACTTGAGGTAGGAAGTTCCATGACCTTATCAGCATTTTGGAAAAACCCATTTAATTGCAATAAGGAATAAAGACAAGGAAACAATGTAGGAGATCGTAGATTTAGCTTGGGTGATAGGTATTGAGAGCCTCCGATTAGATCAGAAAAAAGGAAGAGACGGGCCTGAGGCACACATTCCAGTGAGAGCTGTAAAATCACAGCGACTGATTAGCCATGAAAGAGGGCGAGCAGCAGAGCACTGCAGGCTCAGACCAGCCGGAGAGCAACATGAATGAGTGGATTAGGAATAATTTTTTTAAATCATACACATGCCCTGGCTCGTGTGACTCAGTGGCTTGAGCACTGGCCTGTGAACCAAAGAAAGGGTCATGGATTCGATTCCCAGTCAGGGCACATGCCTGAGTTTCAGGCCAGGTCTCCAGTAGGGGGTGCATGAGAGGCAACCACACATTGATGGATCTCTTTTTCTCATTCTCCCTCCCTCCCCTCTCTCAAAAAAGTAAATTAATAAAATCTTTAAAAAAATAAAAATCACATATATATAATTTTGTGGTATGGATTTAGGAACTTAGTTTAGGAATGCTCAGCCAGTTTCCCACATAGCCCAAGAGGAATCTACAAGGTCTCTGCAGGTCTGAGCTCAAAAGTCAAGAACATCCCTTCTGCCACATTCTATTTATCAAAGTAAATCACAAGGCTGGCTTAAGTTCAAAGGGCGAAACAGACACCTGACCACCCGGTGGAAGGCGGGCGTGCCTGAACAGGGCCCGGAGAAACATCTGTGACTATCTCTGCAGACAGTTGGTCCAGGAGTTCCTAGTTTGTGCCACATGAGTACCTTTAAGTGCTGGCCTCTTGTTTTAGTCCAAGCAGCTCCAGGATGAACATGCCTCTCCACAGCTCCCATGGCCAGAGGACTAAAACAAAGACTCTGTGTCTGTGATCCGCAAATGAGCTCCCACCCAAGTGCAGGTCTCAGGAGTCAAGGAAGCACATGCCTATCCCTGGGGGCAAGATCTGGCTTAGGATGTGGGAACGGGGCCAAGGGAAAATGAGCGCACCACAGATCCTCTTCCGTACACAGCTTCCAGACAACAAACAGAGCTCACGGTTTTCCCACCTAGGAGTCGGAGGGCAAATGCCCTAACTGCCTCCTTCCATTTTTGTGCCTGAGCACCCAGACAGCTTCAGATCACTCGTGGCCATGAAGTATCAGATGACATGAAAAGGGGAGGGGGAACTTTGTGCATTAACAACAGGCTCTTTGTCCACACTGAATGTGCCAGAGCAATACCTTAGCATGCAGAGAAATACTGTAAACGGCAACGTTTTGCAAGACAAGTTTTCAGGAAATGTATTGGCCTCGTTACATATCTCTGTGGCATGTCCCATAGTCCAGTCTGAGTGCCTGAGTCTTCTTGCTGACCACACACACCGACGGCCAGACCTTCATGTTATTTTTCATGTTTTTCTCACCTAAGCTCTGATTCTTCAGTTATACAACTTGAAGCACTGTTTTCCCTTTTTTTTTTTTTTTTTTGCTTTCAAATGTATACTCATAGGCCAATTTTTTCATTTTAGAATTATTTCTTAGGACCAACTAATTCCATAACAACAAAACAAGCAAATGATTTCTATACATAAATACTACATAAGGTATGAATGCACACAGATTGAAATCTATGATATAATTCCTGCCCCACAAGTGTGTAATGGTTACATTGTAGTAGCCTAGTTGGAGAAGTCTCTAATTATCATGGTTTGACAGAGTCGAGCTGGCTGTGAAATGTTGTGCCAGTCACTAAAGAATCCTTTCCCAGAACTCACAGATGCTCACACAGAAAAGCACTATTTGCACCTTATACGAACAAGTCAATATTCACGTGTGAATTCACAGAGAGAAGAAAACTATACTGGCTCTGTCCCATCTGGTCTGGCTGGATGTGAAACCTTGAGCTGGTAATTTAATTGCCTTGGAATGAATTTTTACAATTTTCCATTGTTAAAGCAAGGAAATACAATTAGATTCTGCCGTAGATCAAATAGACCAGCTCTAAAATTCTATCATTTCTAGGTTTTGAAATTGCATTAGAAGTTACCAACCAACACCAGGACAATTCCTCCGGACAACTGAATCTCTCTACAACTCATGCAGCTAAATCATTTTATAGGCCTCAGAGGATCAAAATGTCAGCCTTAGAATATTAGAAACTGATCTCCAGCTAAGTCCCGGTGAGCCTCCCCTGGTACCCCAGGACATCTGACTTCTTCGTACAAGAATAGTAAACGGCAGACTATCCACTCCTTTAAGTGAAGAGGATAAGAAATAATTGTTTTTCCCTGTAGTCACACTTCACCTGCTTATCAAATGAAACTACTAGAAACTTAAAAGTGCAAATTTGCTGTCTAAGTTTAGCTAGAATTTCATTTGTTAACAAGACGTTAATTCTCCTCTCACTGATGCAGGTGGCTTTCAGCCTTTTCGGACCACTATCAACCTAATGTTTTCAATGACATCATGGGAAACAAACCAGTGGGTTTAGAGACAAGCAAGAGAAAGCAAAGAGCTTACCGTGGAAAGGAAGAGGCCTTTGCAGATCTGATCCAACCTTGCCCCGACTCCCATGGGGATTGTGCAGACCTGGGGTTGAATCCCAGCTCTGCCACGTCTTACCTTCCCCTCCCCAGAAGTACTTCCTAACTCTAACCCTCAGCGTCCGCTTGGAATAATACCAGCAACAGTAGCATAATAAGCTATTATCAGTGGAAAAACACATTGGAGAAGCCTAGCACTGGGCTTGACATCTAGCTCCCGCTCAAATGTTTGCTGTGGTTACCACCATCATCACTGGCACTGGGGCCCAGTGGATCTTTCATTGGAAAATCAAATGTAAATGAAATACGACAAATAGGAAACATCACTACTTTATTTTACTGTGACTGGAATAGTTAACATGAGATCTACTCTCCCAAATTTTTAAATGCACAATACCTTACTGTTGGCCATAGATACACGGAGTGCAACAGATCATCAGGGCTTACTTATCCTGCTTACCTGAAACATATCCCCTCGGGCCTATAATCCCCCTTGTTACCTGCCCCCAGCCCTTGGTTACCACTGTTTCACTCTTTGATCCCATTAATCCACTTTAGGTTCCCTCATATAAGTGGAATCATGCAGCATCTGCTTTTGTGTGATTGGCGTATTTCACGTAGCATAATGTCCTCGGGTCGTCCTTGTCCCTGTACGTTACAGCACCTCCTGCTCCAAAGGCTGCGCCGTATTCCACTGCACGTATGTGGCGCATTTTCTTTGTCCGGTCATCTGTCGAAGGACATTTAGGTTGCTTCCACATCTTAGCTTTGTGAACAGTGCTGCAATAAACATAGGAATGCCACTATCTCTTCAAGATGCTGATTTCAGCCCTGGCTGGCGTAGCTCAGTGGATTGAGCGCGGGCTGCGAACCAGGCATCGCAGGTTCGATTCCCAGTCAGGGCACATGCCTGGGTTGCAGGCCAGACCCCAGCAACTGCACATTGATGTTTCTCTCTCTCTTTCTCCCTCCCCCCTCTAAAAAATAAATAAATAAAATCTTAAAAAAAAAAAGATGCTGATTTCAGTTCTTTCGGATATATCTCCAATTTGCTGGATCACAGAGTAAAAATATAAGCCACACATTGCCAGAATAATGCCTATAACACAGGATTTTTATTCAGAATACATAAATGATATCTATAGGTGAATGAAATCAGTGATCAAAGAGAGGAGGCTGAAACATCAATGGGTATTTCACAAAAGAAAAAATGCAAATAAGTCATAAGCCTATGTAAAGAAACTCAGCCTCCTGCATATCAGCGAAAAGAACTTTACATCCATAGTAAAGTTCAATTTCATATTCAGCCACTTAATAATAATTAAAATTAAGTTAAAATCTATCAACACTGGGTATGCAAGGGTTTGGAACAACCGGCAGTCTTTATCCTACACCCGTGGGAGTGCGGTGGACACAGTCCCACGGACGCGCTGTTGCTGTGGATGTGACTGGCAGTTCCGATCCGGATGAACATCAGTCACAGGGTTCCCAGGAGCGCCGCCCACTGGGGTTCAAAGGAACTATTTCTTAATGTGAGAAATGAATGCATATATTTTAACTTCATTATTGTCCTTTAAACGGATGTGAGTAATTTTACTCAATTTTATCGCTATGACATTTCGCAATAAAAATATTCAATATGAAAACAAAACAAAATTAAATTAAAAATAAAAATAACTACGTATCACACGTTTGCCTACAGAGGTGATGGAGAGCAAAGATATCAGGTTTAACTTCTACTTTCTGGGACTTAACGAGGTAAATAATTGCAAGCATTTCAGACAGACGCTGCACCAAGGAGCCACGGTTTCCGTCCCTGTGCAAGCAGCGAGGGCTAGTGTGAGCGCAGCGGCCACTAGCAGCTGCGTCCGGGCGGAAGGAACCGCAGCTGCTGTTTTCTGGTGAAGGAAGCCCTTTGGAGAGAGTAGATGGGTACTTCTATATATTTAAATTCTCTCATCACTACCACAGCAGGTAACTAATATTTAAAAATTTAATACAGAGAACTACACAAATATTACCCCCAAATTAACTATACAGTGATTACTGCTATTAATATCTTATTCTGTATCATTTATATCTCAATCTTTTGTTTTTATAGTCTTATTTTACCTAATTGGTATATATACTTTTCTTCAATATGCTGTTTAGTTTTTCTGTCAAAATTAATATACTTTAATAGTGGGTATATGAAACTTATATTTTATTATGAATAATAATTTAAAACACATTCTTGTAAGTTAAATTATATGCCTAGTTTTGACTATTTCTCTAGAAAAATTCCTCTGAATTGCAACTGTTGGGGAAAATAGTTGATTATGTTGAAGGCTGCTGACAATCTATGGTAGGACTATACTGAAGTTCCTTTGAATTACTAACACAACACTTCCGGGATGGGAAGGGTCTTATGGATCTAGCGTCCTAGAGTGGGCCAGCTGCTATTTACCTTTCCTTCCTCTGAAAGTCTTACCAGCTGTTACATGTGTGTTTGTAAAGAGTATTGTCCACCCTGACATGTAAATATCTCATGTGTGTGTTTCTAGTGTCTCCAACAGGTGAGTTCTGGATTACAGCTATTATCCTATTGTTACAGAACAGACCCTGGGGGAAGGGGGGAATGATCTACTATTACCAAATGGACCCACCCTTGTGCTCCAGGGTCCCCCACTCCGTACTAGGTTTGCCTTGCCCACTGCAAGGGAAAGACATCTCTCAATGCCAGAGACTGGTGAAAAGGAAAGGGATTATTTATTTAAAGAGTTATACAAACTCAAGAGTAATAACCTAATGTCTTCATTGAGACCCCAAAGTTCTTTAGAACACCAACAAATGCATAGTCCTTCCTTCCCCCTCTGCCCAGTCTGGGGTACAGTACCTCAGGAAAAGAAATAGAAGTCTGTGGTTCTTCTCTGCCCAAGCTGCCTGGTCCCAAAAAGACGCTGCATGGCTGCCGTGCGTGGGTTTAAATCCCAACGCCAATCTTCCTCTGCCACACCATTTCCAACTCCTCCCACAACTGGTCACAGCTGCCAGCACTCCCATATTTTCCAGCTTTTCTGGGCCGCCATCCTAAGTCCAGGCAGGTGTGGCCCTGTGGTGTGGAGCCAATCATCTCCAAGCTCTTATGGAGGCTCTGTAACCAGGGGGAGTTGCTTCCCAGTTACATTGTGGATTGAAGTCACTCCCATCCCCCTGGCTCAAAGCATGGCCACAGCTGTTTAACATCTACAGAACCAGTTAAAAGGTTATAAATATATTAAATGACCATTCTAGAGGTTATCTGCAAAACTCTTGCTATGCAAAACAACTCTCAATGGCCTTGCTCCCTGCATTCCATCCCCCAACTCAGACTTGTGGGGGTGAGGACATCCTATGTATATATATATTTTTTAATATTTCCTCGACACTGAGTTCCGGACCCCATTACAAATCCCTATTGCCCCCCTCCCTTGGCTGAACCCTGTTACAATACGGTTCCGAGTCTGAAATAGTTACGCATCGCCAAACTCAGAGCTGCGCTCTGTGCTCCGGACCGCTCACAGGAGCTCCATAAACGCTGACGGGTGCTGGAGAAGCAAGGCCACACAGAGGAGAGGAAGTTAATGACAGAAAATATTTACGTGAGGACTTTCAAATACTTCACAGTAAGACAAAATAAAATAACTTTTCCCTACTGATTTTTTTTTTTTGGCAAAATGAGATGAAGTGAAAAGGTCCTAAATGGTAATTTCCAATTCTTTCTACCGAGCAAGAAATATTTTTCTTTTGGATGGGAGAGTGGCCTTAACTGTATAGATGATATTAAAGCCAGAAGAATGGATAAAATAACCAAAGGGGGCATGTCAAGTGGTGAGAGAGTCTAGAACCTGGCCCTCGCCCCTTCCCGACCTTACAGCGCAGACACGGCGGGGGGGGGGGGGGGGGCGGGGGGGCAGGGGCCGGCCTAGGAGGAGCAGCTACAGAGGTGGAGAAGCTGGGGGAGACGAGCAGAGAAGAGCATTTGGAGAAAATGGATAGAACAACTGGGTCAGATGCCGCCAGGAATCTGAGTAAAGTGAGTAAAAACTATCCAGTGCGATTTGGAAAGCGGAGTTCACTGATAAGAACAGTTTGGTTGCTGGCTGGAGGCTGAGCCGAAGTGGAAGGAACCGAAGCTCGGTGGGTAGTGAGGAAATGGAGACAGGACGCGTTAATGGGTTTTCCATCGGGTTCGGCTACCAAGGGGAGAGGAAAACTGGGACTCTAATAGAAGGGGAAGTGGGTCAAGGGGGCTTCTGTCGGGCTAAGGTGTGCGTCGTTAGAGTTAGCTGTGCTACTGGAACGTTCGACAGAGAAGAGGAGCGCAGACTCAGAAGGGGTAGGAGGTAAGAAAGCCAAGTCCTCGGGACCTTGGGCAGGAGGGGTCGTGTCTGGCAGCGAAGGTTTTGTCGGGACACGCCCTCACAGCACCGCCGCTGGGGAAATACCAGTGCGGCGGGCTTTCAACTCTTCTACCCCAGCTTCTCCCTACCGCCCTTGACCTGAGGATCCGGAGCAGCTCACAGATGCGCAGAGCTGGGGCGGTGTCTACGACGTCCAGTTGCGAGAATGTGGAAGTGGGTGACACTCAGCAGAAGCGTGGTGATAAAGATCAAAGTGGAAACAGACTGTCCCTAACAGGCATAGCTTTCCCCCATTCCCGGAGGAATCGCAGGAGCAGGCAGGATCAACGGGGAACAACACTGAGCAGACTTCAGCGCTGCAGTTCCGCGAGGAAGCAAAACGAATGCCTATTATATGGAGATAATGGAAAGCACTGAGGACACGGAGCAGATGTGAAACACATTCACTTTGTTTCAGGAAGCTCGGCAACAACACCTAGGCAAAGAATCAGGCCAAAGTCTGCCCAGGAACTCACAGTC
>PVIA01007563.1:0-81871 GCA_004024845.1 Tonatia bakeri | reverse complement strand
GAGGCTTTCATTTGCTCCCCATGTGTTTTGAAAAGATCCTCCTGGCTGCTGCATAGAAAATAGACCGAGGGAGGCAGCAGGGTGCCCGGGGAGGAGGCCCGTGCAGCGGTCTGAACAAGAGATAGTGCTGGCTGGGACGGGGTGGGGGTGACTCTGGGGATAAAAGGAAGGAGATCTGAGGGATGTTGAGGAAGGTTAAAAATGTAGGACATGGCCTTGGGTTTTACATACGAGGGGGTGAGGGAGAAGGAGGAAGGGCATGGGAGCCTCTGGGCTTCTTGGTTACGGAAGAGAGAGCTGGTTCCGGGCCTCAGGTTAGGCCATGATGCCGAAGGGCGAGGTCCCCAGAGAAGGTCCCAGACTGGGCCCTGGACACACAGCGTGTGAGGCGTCCACAGGGTGGCAGGCCGAGCTGGCAGTAGGAACCTGGCTACGTGGACCTGGAACTCCAGCTGGGCTGGAGGAGAAAACGTCGATAACGGGAAGGAGGGAATGACAATTAGTCAATAACAATTTATTCCGCAGTGAAAATATTTGTCGAGTGAAGTGTTCGCTGAGCGCCTCCGCGGGCCAGGTGCTGCGCTAGGCACCGGGGATCTGGCCATCGCACCGAAGAGACAAAACTCTGCCTCGTGGGGCTGACATTGCAGTGGGAGGGGCAGGCAATACCCAGGGTAGATTGCTCATTTGCATACCCTGTTCTGTAGCGGCAGGTGCCAGGGAGAACAATACGGCAGGGAGGGAGAGGGCCTGGGAGTGTCAGGTGCAGCGGGTGGGTGGGCCACAGGATCAGCCCATGTGGAGGCAATGCTCCCTGAGTGCATTTAGGCCGCACGGCAACCATGCGAGGAACTACTCCCCTTTCAGAAACGAGCAACTGAGTCACAGAGAAGCCAAAAACTTTCCCAAGGTCACCCAGCTATGTACCTGGCAGGGCCTGGAGTTTACCTCGAGCCCATGCTCCTCAGCAACGAGTGTCAACCACTGTGCTGAACTGCCTCTCGTGGACAGGTGAGGTGTGCACAAAGATCAGAAGGGAGGGAGGGAGGAAGGCTCACGGGCATCTGGGCACCAACATTCCAGGCAGAGAAAGAGCAAGGGCAGAGGCCTCGGGGCAGGAGCACGGCTGGTATGTGTAAGGATCAGCACCAAGGCCCGAGAGTAAAGGGGAGACTCGGAAACAGTGTCTGCAGGTGGTTCCTGCTGCGTCTGTGGGGCCGTCAGCTTTACTCGAGGTGAGGTGAGGCCATGAGGTTGACGAGCAGAGGGACAGGATCTGGCTTGTGTTTTAACCTGCTTCCTCCGGTTTCTGTGTCAGGAGCAAGAGCAGAAGCAGAGACGAGAGGGGACATGACTAATCCAGGCGAGAGATGACGAGGGCTCAGTCCTCAGTGGTGGCAGCAGTGCAGGTGGCGCGTCAGCTTTTTGATAGTGTGCAGGTGGACCCGGTAGGAGTTGCTGACGGCTTGGGTGCGGAGGGTGAGGGAAAGGGAGGCGTCAAGGATGACTCCAGGGTTTGGGCCTGAGTGATGGAAGGAGGGGGCTGCACCCACCAAGGTGGGGGCAGCTGTGGGAGGAGCCACTTCATAAAGCACTCTCCACGTCCATTATTCCTTTTAATCCCCTGGCTCCTCTCCGAAGTAGGGTCGAAACTCTCAGTTTACATGGCTTGCCCCGTATCACCTGTCCAGGATGTGGTGGAGCCAGGGCCAGAAGCCAAGTGTGAATCACAGGGTTTGGAACTTCTGTTCATTCCTTCAATCGGCAACCGTTTCTGGAGAACCTACTGTGTGCCTGGCACTGACTGCACTCAGTGTAGACAATGATGACCACAGACGACGGTCCCTGCGGCCTGGAGCTCCCAGTCTGATGGAGGAAGCAGGGTCAGCCAATAATCATGGAAATGATTTCCTCACGTCAGCACACTAAGTGGCCAGGAGAAACAGATGGACCCTGGGAGCCAGGAAGCAGAGACCCGACCTAGCTGGGAGGTCAGGGAGGGCTTCCTGGAGGAGGTAAATGTGAAGTGCAAAGGCCTCTGGGATAGACGGTCTAGGATAGATATGTGGGGGCTTCTTGGGAAATACTCCCTGGGTCTTAGCGGAAGAACCCTGAGAGGACGTCAGACGCCTGGAGAACAGCTACCCATTTGGAAGTCAAAGAGTCTGTTTTTTTGTTAGTGTTGGATTGTTGTAACTGCTTTTATGAGGCAGAATTCATATACCATACAATGCATTCTTTTAAAGTGTATAATTCAGTGCTCTTTAGTATATTCACAGAGTTGTGTATCCATCACCATGATCCATTTTAAAACACCTCCATTATCCCCAAAGTAAACCACAGACATCTGAGTTCTCACACCCTCCCGGTCCCCCCACTGGCAACCACTCATCCACTTTCTGTCCCTCCAGAGTCGCCTGTTCTGGACAGCTCCTGGAGGTGAATCACATGTTCTGTGGTCTTCCGTGGCTTCTTTCACTTCATAGAATGTTCCCGAAGTCCGTCCATGCCGGAAGTCCCGGAATCTAAACACCTGGCAGGGACCCAAGAGACCGCCTGCTGCTTCTCGCACCTGCTGCAAAGTGGGGGAGTGAGAGGAGACTTGCTCTGGTCCCTCAGCAAGGAAGTGGGGGGACTCCAAGACAGGCCTCGGGACCCCCAGATCAGGACTGCTGCCCCGCTGCCCTGCACAGAACGCCTCCCTCCGCTGTCACCTCTTTTCCTTCAGCTCTGGGCTCTGGCCGATTCTTGCTAAAAGCGACAGCCTGATGGGGAACGCACCCCCCCAAGCCCTGGACTTTCACATCTTGGCAGTTTGCACGCCCCATGGTGCATCTTGAAATCTTTTCTACATCTTTAAGAATTCATGTCCACTAATTCAGAATTCTTCTGGAGTTTGGTATTTTCCTTTCCTGCTACTTAAACATTTTTCAACCAGATGGTTATGCCTGTCTGTCTTGGTTGGTGATTTTCTTTCTTTTTTTTTAAAGATTTTATTTATTTATTTTTAGAGAGAAGGGACGAGAAGGAGAAAGAGAGGGAGAGAAACATCAATCAGGCCCCCAGTTGCCTCTTGCACGCCTCCAACTAGGGGCCTGGCCTGCAACCCAGGCATGTGCCCTGACTGGGAATCGAACTGGCAACCTTTCGGTTCACAGGCTGACACTCAGTCCACTGAGCCACACCAGCCAGGGCTTGGTTGGTGATTTTTCCTCTGGAGGAGGCATAGAGAGTTAAGTGCTGGGTCTTGGAGTGAGGTGCTCTACCTCTTCTTCAGTGTGTGTGCCCATGGGGATCCTGAAACTCCCTGAGCCTGTTTCTTCCTTTGAAAAACAGGGATAACGTCGTAGGGCTGTGGGAAGAAGGAAATTTGGCCTAGCCTGTTATGGGCTTGGCACAGAGTAGGAGTGGATTTAGAGAGGTTAGACATATAAGGGCTTTCCAGGGCCCTGAGGTGACTGGGAGGGAAAGGCAACTCTTCCCCACTGTCAGTGGCCCCTGTCCCCACATTCCTCCTGTGAACTGACCCCTGTACCTCCCCTCCCAGGGCTGAGAGGTAGAAGCCTGTGTTCAGACCCCAGCCCAACCTCTTGTGTTCTGTGCCCCCACAGAATTTGTTTCCTTCGTGTCTCAGTTTCTCCACCTGTAGAATGAGAGGGTGGAGGGTGGGGGTCTCCACTGAGGCCTCCAAGGCAGCTAAGAGGCTCCTGGGAAGGGGTGTGGAATGGAGGAGCCCTTTTCTTCTCCCAGGAGGGCCAGGTTCCTGCTGATTCAAGGATCCAAGCAGGCATGGTGGCACCTGTTCACGAGAGGTGGGTGGCAAGGGACACCTGGCTTCTCTTTGCCTCTTGCACAAGATGTGTTATGTGGGAGGTGACAGAGGGGGGTGATGTAATGCAGCTCTGAGTGCAGGGGACAGGGACAGAGCCAGGTATCCTGCCTGCTTTATCTTTTTAATCCTCACAGCAGCCCCCAGAGGAGGCACTCTTTTTTAAAGATATTTTATTGATTATGCTATTACAGTTGTCCCAGTTTTCCCCCCTTTACCCCGCTCTACACAGTACCCCCCTTCCCTCCAGCAACCCCCTCCTTAGTTCGTGTCCATGGGTCGTGCATATAAGTTCTTTGACCTCTCCATTACCTGTACTGTTCTTGACACTCGCCCCCACCGTCTACTCTGTACCTACCCGTCACACTTCATAATCCCTTCACCTGTCCCCCATTCTCCCCCTTCCCACTCCCAGCTGGTAACCCTCCAAACGACCTCTACATCTATGATTATGTTCCTGTTCTGGTTGTTTCCTTAGTTTGTTTTTTCAGATTCAGTTGTCAATAACTGTAAATTTGTTGACCTTTTCATGTTCGTGGTTTTGATCTTCTTTTTCTTAAATAAGTCTCTTTAACATTTCATATAATAAGGGCTTGGTGATGATGAACTCCTTTAGCTTTACCTTGTCTGGGAAGCAGTTTATCTGCCCTTCCATTCTAAATGATAGCTTTGCTGGATAGAGCAATCTGGGATGTAGGTCCTTGCTCTTCATGACTTCCAATATTTCTTGCCAACCCTTTCTTGCCTGCAAGGTTTCTTTTGGGAAATCAGCTGATAGTCTAATGGGCACTCCTTTGTAGGTACCTCTATCCTTTACTTTTGCAGCTTTTAAGATTCTCTCTTTGTCTTTAACCATCGGCATTTTAATTATGATGTGTCTTGGTGCGGGCCTCTTTGGGTCCAACTTAATTGGGATTCCCTGGGCTTCCTGGACTTGTATGTCTATTTCCTTCACCCAATTAGAGAAGTTTTCTTTTATTATTTTTTTCAGATAAGGTTTCAATTTCTTGCTGTTTCTCTTCTTCTGGCACCCCTATGTTTTGGATATTGGTACGTTTAACATTGTCCCAGAGGTTCCTAAGCCTGTCCTCATTTTTTTTAAATTCTTTTTTCTTCTGCTGTTCTGATTGAATGCTTTTTCCTTCCTTGTATTTCAGATAATTGATTCTTGGCTTCATCCTCTCCACTGTTGTTTCCTTGTAGATTCTTCTTTATTTTGCTTAGTGTAACCTTCATTTCTTCCGTTATGTTTTTGCTGTACTCAGTGAGTTCTTTGAGCATCCTGCTCACCAGGATGAACCTCATACAGGTTTGACCTCTGTATCGGATAGGCTGGCTATCTCTGTTTCATTTAGTTCTTCTTCTGGGGTTTTCTTCTGTCCCTTCACTTGGGCCATGTTTCTTTGTCTCCTCAATTCGACAGCCTCTCTGTGTTTGTTTCTGTGTATCAGGTGGAGCTGCTTTGACTCCCTGTCTTAGAAAAGACACCTGTCTAGATGAATGTGGCTTCTTTATATCCTCGGTTGTCGGACTTCCCCGCAGCTCGATTTTCTGGCAGTTCTGGTTGTCATTTGTTTTGAGATATATTTGTAGCTCTCTCTGTGGTTGCGTGAGGAAGTGAAGCATGTGGACCTGTCCCTCCATCTTGACCAGAAGTGCCTCGGAGGAGGCTCCGTCAACACTGTTTGACAAGTGAGGAAACTGAGGCTCAGAACAGGACAGCCGTCCTTCCGCCAGTGTGCAGCTGAGCTGGGATTCGTCTCAGGCCTGTGTGTTTTTCCTGACTGCCCCTGTTCAGGGAAGGGGAGGGCAAAGCAAGACATGGGGGATCAAAGGCTTTGAAACCCAGCTTCTAGGCTGCTGTGGGGATTCTGTGGGTGGCGGGAAAGGCGTCGTAAATATGCATGAAATGCAAATATGCCTCTGAAAAACAGTGTGGGGCCCCCATGAGCCGGGAGGCTGGAGCGCTTAGAATGTAGCGTCGCACACTTGGGTTTGTATGACTGCTGCGTGGTGTCTTCCTGCTCAGGGCTCCCAGAGCAAGTCCAGTGTCTCGGGGTGGAGAGATTATCCCAGGCACTTCCTAACTGACATTCTCCCCCATTTCTGCAGGTACTGGTGCCTTCCCTTCTGCCAGGCGCCTGGTGGTCCAAACCCGGTCCCTACCGGCACTGGAGGGCCCCTGTCCCACACTGGTTGCTGCCAGCCCCTCTGATTGAGTGCCGGGAGGGATGTGTGTGCCAGCCCTAGGTCCAGTGCCCACTCCTGAGGTGACGCCTGCTGGTTCCCAACTGGTTCCTGTTTTCCCTCCGCACGTAGCTCCCTGGTTGGTAAGTAACTGCGTCTGCCGGCCTGGGCACACAGAATCTGGGCTTCTCACCTCCCACTCGTGCTCCTCACCACTGGGAAATGCCCGGCTCCCCCACCCACAGACACCAACATGCTGGCGGAGGGACCTCAGTGAGAGCTTTTCTGTGTCTGAGCTCAACTTACAGTTTAACTGCTTGTCTTACCCAGTCCTCCCAATATCCCGACAGGTGGGCATGGTGATGGCTTCCTTTTCACAGAGGAAACAGCCTCAGAGAAGGGAAGCCACTTGCCTGAGGATGCACAGTGAGCCCAGCTCCGTCTCCCTCAAAGGCCAGTTCGTGCCACACCCAAGGGGCTGGGACAGCTGGTGACAAGGGTGCGGGAAGGGCAGGGGAGGGGTGAGCTGTGCTGGGGCTGAGGCGAGGCCATCAGAATTCCTGAATCTCGGGGAGCCTTGCAGTTCCTGCCCCTCCAGCCTGCTCTGTCCGCATTCCTCCAGTTCCTGAGCAGACTGACCTCAACACGGGGCAAGGTGCAGGGCCCGCAGCATCTCTGACCGCCCATCTGAGGACGTGCAGCCCCCCCTCCGCCCGCTCCACCCCAGGCCTGGCCTGTCACCTTTCCCTCAGCGATGATCCCAAGAACACACCCCCCTCAGGGCCAGCACAGCGCCTGACACTCACCACATCCCCAAGTCTCATCCTGCCTCCACCTCCCGGGCCGCAGAGGCATGGCTAGTCTAGTTCACAGACGAGGGTGCCGAGGCTCACATGAGTTAAGGGGCTTGCCCAGGGTCACCCGGCCACCACTCAGCACCACATAGGACAGTTGTTCATCATCTGCCTGTTCATGTGGCCCTCATTCCCCAAGGATGAGAAATAACTGCTTCATCCCCCACTGGACAGCCAGCAGCTGGCAAGCGCCTGGCGTATAGTGAGAGCATAGTAAATAGTTGTGGAAGGAAGGAAAAAGGGAGAGTAGAGAAGGCTCTGTCACCTCCCTCCACCTAGACATTATCAGGAGCCCTGAGCCCAGTGGCCTCTTAGCTGCTGACCCCAGAGAGTACGTGGTCAGCGCAGGCCTTCACGGTGGCCTGCCCCTCCGGCCTCCATTCTCTCCTCTGCCAACAGCTGCCCAGCCTCCCTGGTGGGATGGTTCTGAGGAGGGAAAAGTCTTGTAAATATGTATCATATGCAAATGCTATGGGATAATTTTAAAAACCCGTGAAATTCACTGTAGATAATGTAAGTAGAAGTGCTTCTTCAAGAACAAAGAGCTGCACTCTCGCGTGGTGCCTGCCTTCTTATTAATAACCATGAAAAGGGCCCTTTTAGTCAGCTGCCCCCAGCCCGGCGCCCCTAATCTGTCCCTTGGCTTATTGTAGGGACTGCAAACAGCAGTCGCATTTGGCTGAGAAGCTGTCGCAGGAAAGAAGTGATGAGGACGTCTCAGCCTGAGAGCCGTGGGTTTCTGTGGGACTTAATCCTTTGCACGCTCTCCTACTTGTGCCCTAGTTCCTGCGTGGCCCAGCCAGGGACTAGATAGGGAACAGGAGCCGCCTGAATAACTTCGAGCATTTCTCGAGCAATTGTATATTACGTGCGTGGCATTCCACTAAGCGAGTCCTCTTTTTCATCATCTCGGCTAAACTCCTGACGACCCTGCAGGGGGTTGATGGGAAGACCGAGGCACGGGCCTGGGGAGAGGGCTCAGCTGTCAACATCTCAGCCTTTCCTAAAACTGCTGCCTTTCAGTGCCACCCTGTGCACCCGCCCCCCCGCCCAGGCCAGGCACAGCCAGAGGGGCAGGAGCTGTGGCCACCGAGAGCACAGCAGAGCTGGCAGCCCCCGGCACGTGTGGCCCAGTGACGGAGAACGGGATTCCTTGGCACGCGTGGGGGGGAGCAGCCGTCGGGTTTGTGAGGAAAGATGGAGGCCTGGGCGGCAGCGAGGGAGGTGTTACTGCTGCTATTTTGCTAACAAGCTGGTTATTTAAAGAACAGCCGGAGCCCAAGTTGGGAAATCGACTGGGGAGTCTCCGTGCCCAGGACGGAGGCAGCCAGGGTGCTGGGAGCCTGGCTCAGTCAGGGCAGAGTAGCCACAGTTTTATGGTTTTTATTTGCTTGTTGTTATCAGTAATGGTAATAACAATAGCACTAGGGAAGTTAAACATGGATCATCTTTGTGGAGCAAATAGGCCGTAAGGATTGGGAAGAGTTTCGGGAGGGGCTTCTGAGGGGCCGGCACCGCTCTGTCCACTGACCCACGTGGCAGTTCCACAGCTCTTTGTTTTGTGATAATTCACACAGTAAACACTCCATTTTATGTGCTTATATTTCACAGTGAAAAAGCTAAAAAGCAATTATAACAATAGTAGTTAATGTTTATGGAGCACTTACCTAAATGCCAGGCCCTTGCTAAATGTTTTAGTTTATCTCACTGGATCCTCACGGATTCTATTGTTCTCCCCATTTTACAGAGGAGGACGGGGAGGCTTAGAGAGGTGAAGTTACTCATCCCACAGCCAGCGAGCACCCAGGGGCAGGAAGTCCGTCTGCTCCTCAGGCATGTGCCGGTGCCTCTTGCATTTTTAAGGCTCCAGAAGCTAGGCAGGTGTCTGTGGCCACAGGCAGCAGATGAGGCATCAGGGAGTATGATAAGGGGTCAGAGCAGAGCGTTTAGCCACTTAACAGGCGATGAAGGGTCGGAATGTGTCATTCCAAAGGCCAGGCCAGGGGATGTGGTCAGGGCACAACTAGGAATCATTCAAGATGAAAAGAGGGCATCCAGGTGAGGCAGGGTCAGACCTAGCCTCTGAACTAACTGCTTGTGGGACTGCACTGCCATTTCCTGAGGACCTACTGTGTGCCAAGCACATTCATTATCTTCCTTAATCTTCAGAACAACCCTGTGAGGTGGGTGATATTGACCCCATTTTACAGATGAGGGGACTAAGCCCTCAAAGAGGAAATGACTGGCCCAAGGCCACACCGCCAGCACACAGTAGAGAGTTCTACCAGCTCTCCCGGCTCCAGCGCCCTGTGGGTCTCCTGTGTATGTGAAGGCCTCAGGAGGGCAGACACTTGGCATGGAATCTCCAAGCAGCCCGTGGCTGGAACCGAGCTCTATGGTGGATCTTTGGGTCCCTGAACTGGTGTTCTGGGGACCTGGCCTGCAGGGCAGCATGGCAGAGGGTGGCTCCAAGCCCTGAAACAAGGGTGCCTGCTCTGCAGACAGGGCACCTGCTCAAGAAGCATTCCTGCCCTCCCAGGACATTTGTCGAAGGCTCGTCCCTGCTAGTCTGTGCCCGTCACAGAGCACACAGCCTCAGGGAGAGACCGGTATTATTCAGTCCCTCAAACAAAGGAACCGAATACGCAGAGACGCCACCAGTGCAGTGACGGAAGTCAGTGTGGCGATGTTACGAAGGGTTCAAGATGCTTCCCTAAGGAGGTGGCATTTGAGCTGGGACCTGCAGGATGACAGGGATCTAGGCATGCTGGAAAGTATTCGCCGTGGCATTGTTGATAACAGGACAGTTGGGAAGGCCCTTGTCTGTCAGAGGGCACTAGTTAAATCCATGCGCTGCAGCCGCGCAGTGACACCTGCCGCAGCTGTCAGAAATGGGGCCACAGCTCTACATTTCCTGCTGGAGAAAGAACTTCATACTGTGTTACAGAGTTGAAAGAGAAGAGGTTATAAAACAGCATAGGTAGCATGATATCATTTTTTGTAAGAACTGTGTGTGTTTCTGAAAACTGCTCACAGTGGTTCCGTCCTGGGGGGTGCGGACATGGGAGATCTGTGTTGTCTTCTTAATACTTTTCTGGATTTAGAGTCTTTCCTAGTGTTAGGACTTGGGAAGGGAAGTGGGGAATTTTAGGACGTCCGCAGTCCTGCATGGACCGGTGCTCCAATAAAATAAGATGTGGGCTGGGGAGTCAGCAGATCTGGGTCGCACCTCAGCTCTACCACTTCTTGGCTGTGTGACCCTGGGCAAGTCACTTGTCCTCTCTGAGGCTGAGTTTTTCCTTCTGTGAAACAGAGACAAGAACAGCAGTGCCAGGGGCGGTTGTGGGGCTTCAGTGATGAGCTAACACACAGAGAGGGCTAGACCAGTCTCAGTGCTGCATCTCTGGCGGCTGCGGCCATCACCACCGTGGCCACCAGAGGTGACGCCTACTCTGTGCTCATCATGTGCCGCCTGGGCTGTCAGTGCTGACTGGTCCCCAGGCTCACTCTCCTCTCAGTTACCAAGAGTGGGGCCCAGCTGGGGGATGAGGCCCAGGGTGGTGGATGGCTTAGTGGGGTGTACATGGCCAGCACCAGCCCCAGCCCCCTGAGCCCCAACTACCTCCCCACCAACTGACTTGCGTTGCTAACGAGCAAGCTCATGGCAGAAACTGTTAAGGGAACCCCCTGGCCCTAGATTTGCTTGGTTTTGATAACCACTGAGCCTTCCCAGAAGGACAGATACTAGCTTACAGACACAGAATCTTAAATCTTAGGGAAACTTACGCTGGTGAGTTCAAACTCGTGGAATTGTGGCACCTTAGTCATACATAATCCAGCAAGAGTGAATGTACACAATTTACATATAAGTTCACGGCACTTTCTCAATGACGGTGATAAATTAGAAGCCGCCCAATGATCTATCAGCAAGAGACGGTTAAATAAATGGTGGTCCGGCCAGACAATGGCGTTCTCAGAGGCTGTGGAGACAATGCCATAGATCCATACTGTTGACATGGAAACATGTCCACGGCTCGTTGCTGAGGGAAAAATAGCAGGTTGCAAAACAGTGTATGTGGTACAATCTCATTTTTGTTAGGAAAGATGTGCATGAATATATGCATGTACCTGCCAAGAAAAGCATGCAGGAGGAAAGCCATCACACTCTTCATAGGGCTTTCCTCTGAATGGTGAGATATGGACAAGCTCTATTTTCATTTTTGTTTGTATCATTCAGGTACTTTTTAAGTGCAAGTGACAAACAACCCAGCTCCAACTGGTTTAAACAAAAATGAAATTTATTGGCTTGTCACTGTAAAGTTCAGAGGAAATGGCTTCAGGATCAGATGGATCCAGGGGCTCAGACCCTGTTACTGTGACCCAATTTCTCTCACTGTTTCTCAACTCTCCTTCCTCTGAGTTGCTTATAGGGCTCTCTTGTGCAGCAGTTAAGATGCTTGTCCAGAGAACTATGCAAAACTTCTTCCCAGATAGCTCAAACACAGGGTTCAAAACTGAGTCTCAGCACTGATGGGTCAGATTTGGGAGGTGCCTGCCCCTCATTCAATTGCCATGATTGGCAGCCTGGCCTCTGCACCACTGCCCAGCTGGGGATGGAGTCAACACCCCCAGAACTCCACCAGTGAAAAGTGGGAAAGGGTAGCTCCCCCCCAAAAAAATGTGCCTGTAGCCTAAGTAGACCAATCAGTGGCTACACACAGCAAATTCCCCCTCCTGTACTGATCTGAATTTCCCAAGATGTATGACCTTTATAATCAGAAAAAGAAACAATATAACTATAGAAAAGAGTCCTGAGCACAGATCTTGTAGTCACAAGCTCATCGAGGCAGCTTTAGACTTGAAATCAGAAGCTCTGAAGTGCTAGTTCAGCTCAGAAGGCATCAGCCTTCTCTGTGTCGGAGCCCCTGCTGGGCCTGGGAGGGGGCTGTCCTGGCCCTCAACAGTCTTGCAGATATACGGGGAGCAGGAGGAGCCCATAGATGATTCATCTGCAATGTGTACAGGGGCTGAGGGAACAGCCCTCATCCTGGCTGAGGGAACACAAAGGCAGAAAGGAAGTCTTCCTGGAGGAGGTGACACCTAAGCTGAGTAACAAAGAAGAGTACGGGAAGACCACTGTGAGCAGGAGAAAATGTCAAGGGCATGTGGTGGGGGAACAACCAGTGGATGCGCAATGGCAGGTCCAGACCACAGGGACTTTGAATGCCAGGATAAGAGCTCGGACTTGATCCTGGAGGCTGAGTCTCTGAGGGATGTCACGGGAGGAGCAAGCTCAGTAATGAGAGAGCATAATCTTGGGTGGGATGGAGTCAGGTCAAGGCCCCACGTAGAGAAGGAGAGTAAAGACCGAGTAGTCTTTCAAGGGGGCCTTCGCTGTCTACTGGTCTAAATTCTTTTCCACCATGGGTCAGAATTCCTGCCCCCGAGGTGTCCAGCCTCTGCCTGCACACCCTCAGAGATGGAGAGCTCACTCTGTGTTCCTTCCACCTCTGATTAGAAAGCTCCTTCACAGGATCAAGTCCACAATCCTTCCACTTCCCACTCACCTGCCACTGAGGGCTGTCTCCCAAATGACCTTCCAAGAGGGCTGGCAGGGACCTGCATTTTCAGGCCATAGGGTCCCAAGACCTATGGGAACCCCGGTGTCTGCATCCCCTGCTGGGAGCATGAATGGGGGAGGCAGGCGGAGAGAGTCACATCACCCTCGCAACAGAAGGAGTGGCTAAGCCTTTGGACACACATCTGCATCAATCAGTTCTCCAAATGCCCTTTACAGTTTATAAACTAGAAGCTGTGGCTCAGTGTGGCCAGGCCCCCTGTGCATCGACGTGGAGCAAGTGCGAGGCAGGTCTGGAGCCTGGGCCCAGTCTCTCCCGCCCCTGCCCACTCCCTGGCCCCCTGCTCACCTCTGCCCACCCCTCAGGTGAGCACTGGCCACTTCGTCTACTCAGACTTAGGCAGCTTTTTTCTGGAAGCTCCAACTATCCCAGATCATCCCTTGACACCCTTCTCTGTTTGCAGGCAGCCAGCAAAATCCTCATGAATCAAATGTTTTGTGGCTGTTTATTTTGACAGCAGCATTTTTTGTTTCTGATACATCAAAGCTGTGACATGCACAAGCCGTGTTTTATGGGTCGTCTCTAATACTTCATCATGCCCCTAGGTCCCCATTTAATCATTCATCCTCACACTCCACAAACATTTATTAGCACCTACCATGTGCCAGGCGCCGTGCTACAAAGATGCATTAGAGCAGCCCCCGTCAGGGGAGTTCGAGATTCAGCCACGGGGAGGGCATCCCTGTCAGCGACAGCCAGTGAATATGGCAAGTCAGAGGGAGGTGCCGACCCCTCAGGTTTCCCTGGGGCCAGATCAATTGATTCTGTCCCTCTGAGCAGAGTCTTGAAGGATAAATAGGGGTTCTTCAGGAAAAACAACCGGGAAGGGTGAACCAGGTAGAGGCACTGGGCTCTGGAAAGCTGTCACCTGCCTTCTGCTAAACTCTTAAGCCCCAGGGCTTGAGGGGTCACCAGGGAAAGAAGGCAGGAGAGTTTGGCCCAGACCAGAGCTCGGAGGCCTCAACTGTCAGGCCAGGGAGTGTGCATTGATTTTGCACGGTAGAAGGGAGCCAAAGGCGGGCAGAGCTGGGTGTTAGAGATGTCCTTGCATTGGTTTGGGGACAGCTGGGGATGACAGTGGGCCGGGAGGGACGATGGGGATGGTGCAGAGAGGCGTCTAGCGGGGAGAGTTAGCCAGACTGGGGGCTTCACAGGTGCTGGGGAAGTGGAGGGGAGGCTAAGTTTGACCCCGGGAGGGGGTGCTATGGACCAGCATCCAGATGACCCCTGCCAAAGGCTGGGTCAGCGTCAGCAAGAGGGTCCCCAAGTAGGGCCAGCAGGGACCTCTCCAGCTGTCATGAGACTTAGAGTAGCAGCCCAGTGAGACCTCCACTGCCCCCAAAACCTTGCTGTAATGATGGGGGCAAAGCTCTCTGCCTCGTGGAGCCTGCTTGCTCCTCTGTAAAATGGAGCAATGACAGTATCTCCCCAGGGATCAGGGTGGGGAGGGTTGGAGGAAGGTGTGTATGGGTCAGGCTTTGCATAGTGCCTGGCACACATAAGTGACTGGGGGCTGCTTTGGTTGCCATGGTCATGGGCGCAGAGGTGGCCAAGGGAACTGAGGTATGTCACCTGCAGAGAGGAAGCCAGAGACCTTGAGGGGCCTTGCTCCGTGCTTTTCTGTCCCTGGGGAGGAAGGCAGGGTCTGGGTCTGGCACTCGGACCTGGGGGGAAAGCCCTGCAGAAAGAGATTCTAGTTTAGTAGGAAAACCTTTTGGATACAAATAGCTCACTGCTAAAGTGTGGTAGTGAGCTCCCCATCACTTGAAGTATTTAAGCAACAGCTGCACCACAACTTGACAGAAAAGTCTGTAGAGTATTTGTGATTTAGCTGAGGCTCTGGAAGGTCCTTTCTAGCCCAGAGAATCTGATTTCCTGTTTTATCCTTCTCTGAGCCCCAGCTTCCTGATCTGTAATATGGGGGAAACAGCAGCCCCTATCTTAGAGTTGTTTACAAAATTTAAATGAAATCATTCAAATAAAGTGCCTAACCCAAACTTGGTTCATAACAATTGCTCCGTGAGTAGCAGCTTATGACCATCACCGATGTCGTGCTAAATTCTTCCGTGTGTCCCCTTACCCTGACAGCCTCAGGTCACTCATCTGCCAGCCAGGAACTCCTGCCTGCCTTTCAGGGCCTGCTCTCTGCCCTTCCCATTGCCACTGTCTCTGCCTCCGACCCCCACCCGCAACCTCCCGGGAGGCGGTAGGAATTCCAGACCCTCTGGGCCCCTTTTAGCTCCTGCTTGAGTGAGAGTTGGCAGGTTGGTGTGGCGGGCGCCATCCGCCTCCCATATGCTTCCTGCTATTTAGAGGAAAACTCTCCCCTCGTTCCTCCAACCACACGGGCTGACATTTCCAGACAGACGCTGGAATCAGCTCTTTGGGGGATTGGCAGATAAATTTGGCCGTGGCTGTTGGGAAAATCTTCAGCCTTGCTGGGGAAGCAGAGCCCAGGCTCACTTGACTTCCGTCCACCCCGCGACTTCCTCTGGGGGTCTGGAGCTCTGCCCTTCCGCCTTGCAGACTGGGGTAAGTCTTACCAGCCAAGTCTTCCCCCAGGAGTGCTTTTCTGGTGAGGGAGCTGCGGCTTCCACCTTTGCATTCAGAGGCGGCAGGAGTTTGGAAGAGGAAGCAGTGTCTCCTCCCCGACAGACCAAGACACCTGGGTGTTGCCCAGCTCAACTTGGCAGAGGAGCAGGTTCTGGGTTAGAGACCTCAGTCCAAGACACTTACGTCTCTCTGTGACCTCGGGCAGGTGGCTCCACCCTCTGAGCCTCTTTTTCTTCATCTGTGAAATGAGGATGATAATAATAGCATCTGTCTGATTAAAGACAGATCCCGTAGGATTGGGTCAGGCTCACGCTAAGTGCTTAACGAATTCTAGCCACTATTAACTCCCATCAACATCAGTATCATTATATGGCCACAAACAATGTCTGGTACATAATAGGGGCTCAGTAAGTGTGAGTGTTTTTCCTTTCTCCTTTCTTACAGCTATAGCTACTTAGAGAAGAGTGGGACATTTCAGAATTAGCTCTGATAGGGGTGCCCAGAGGCAGAAATGCAAGAGCAAGGATGCAGAGAGGCCGTCGTGTCCAAGGTGGGGTGCAGGGAGCCAGTCCCCTCCACACACACACACACATGTGTGCACGCGTGCACAACACGCTCTCTGTCCCAAAGTGTCATCCCGCACCCCCTCCTGGCGGGAGTCTGGAATGCCCATCTGCTTGGATTCTGTTGGTGCTGAGATTTAAGGCAACATCCTGAGGACATGAGACACAGAACAGCTTGGTTGTGCTGGACGGGAGGGAGAGGAAGCCCTGGCTGGAGGCAGAGCTGGAGGAGGCTCTGGGCCCAGACTGCAACAGGAGGGCTCAGGGAGGCTCGAGTAGTTCTACTTGGCTGGAGTAGAAGGTGGGTGGCGGGAAGGCGCGGGAAGTGAGCAGGAGCTTCATTCAGCACCTCCCGACTGCACCTGAGCCCCAGGCCTCGTGCCAGGCACTGGGGGACGTGATGGAAAAGATGGGCTTATTTCCTGCCCTCAAGGAGCGCTGGTTCTGGTGGCGGGGAAGGGTGTGCTTGACAGGCATGCAAACAATGAATGACCAAGGTTCTCGGATGTGCTCAGAGACCCGGAGGCTAAGAGAGGCTGTGGCACGCGGTGGTGGAAGTGGGCACCTGTTCAAAGCAGGGTGGTCAGAGGGAACCTCTCCGTGACCTGAAGTTGGAACTGACCCTAGAAGATGCTGATTGGAGTGAAGGGTGGGGAGCAGAGGGAACAGCAAGAGCAAATTCCCTCAGATTCCCTGGGAAGGTGGCAGGAGTCTAGTCCTGGAGGCATCGAATGCCAGGGCCAGTCAGACTCCTCTTAAGGAAGGTCCTTCCGGTGTTGGGTGCAGGACCCTGGTGGGGAAGAGATGGAAATGAAGACGAAATCTGTCTGCCAGCACTGAGAGCCTGCTGTGCACATTTGCAGGCAGGCGGTGCGGGATTGTGGGTCAGGCAGAGGTGGGTGAGCAGAGAGGAGAGAGAGTACTTCACTGGGGTCAGGATCTGAACAGAATCCTGGGACTTGAAACAGGTAAGTTTTGAAGGGAGGAAATCGTCGACCTGTGTGTAGAGGAAGGAGGCCAGGTAAGAGAGGAGACATCGGGACAACTTAGAGCCAGACCCCAGAGTGCTCGGGAAGAGTCTTAGAGGAGAGCCATGTGCTGGGTTTGGGGTGGGGCTTCCTCGCTGCCCAGAACTGCAGGCAGGAGTGATAGCACACGGGTGACAGTCTGATGCACTTACCGGCATTAAACCCAGAGGTCAATTCCAGACTGTCTACCTGTCATGTGTCTTTGGGGAAAATCACTTCACCTCTCTGATCCTCACTTGTTTTGATACTGAATTAGCTGGAATTACATTTGTCTGCATGTAACAGGAGGAAAAAATAACAGTGATATAAACACCCAGGAGGTTATTCTTCTCATATAACAAGGACCCCAGAGGCAGGCTGGCCAGGGCCAGAGCAGCAATCCAAGGGCATGATCAAGGGCCTGGATCCCTGCCATCCTTAGCATGTATCTTCCATTCTCGTGGCAGGATAGGAGATTCTGGGCAGGACAAGGATAGCAAAGATGACATGCTCTCTGCATCTGCCCATCTCGTCAGGGAAACAATAGATTTCCTAGGAGCCTCACTCAGTGGACTCTGCCTATACCTCACTTACCAGGTGTGGTCACATGGCCACTCTAGCTGCAAGGGAAGCCGCTGACATGAATATTTCCAACTGGGCACTTCTGTTAACTAGGCAAAAGGAAGAATGGCTAACAGGATGGCTGACAGGATCCCCTTTAAAGTGCCCGCCTCACAGTGGCTGTTGGGAAGATTCTATGAGATAATTAATGTACATGAAACATTTAGCACCTAGAATAGAGCGACCTCTCAATAATTGGCGGCTGTCTTTATTGTACTGCTCCACCTGCCTTTACTCATCCACTCTTTCAGCAAGCGCACGTCGGGTTCTTGGAACTGCGTACAGTCCTAGAGACACCACAGGGGCCCTTTTGGCACAATGAGTGGGGGGAACATGCAGACTCACTCCGGTCAGTGTCACAAGGGGATTGGAATGTCCAGTTATTTGTGTCTTTTTTCTTACTCCTGTGATCCTACCGCCTAAAACACTGCCTACCACATATTAAGCACATGACAAATAGTTGTTGAATGAATGAACAAATGTAAGAAATACTCATTAGGGGCCTAGTGTGTACAAGGCTCTTTGAGTGGGGTAGGGAATGTGGGCGATACATTGGCCCTCTCCCAGAGGAAGTGAGAAAAGAAAATTGTTTCAGGCCAGACACTGAGGCGAATGCTGGGGACCTAGCAGTGAACAAGAGTGTTGTGGCTCCTGCCCCCATTAAGCCCATAGTCTAGGGCCGGGAGCACTGGAGAGGGAGTCTGGAGGCCTGAGGTCATAGCTGTTCATGTGTCCTGGGGTAAGTCCCGCCCCCTCCCTGGGCCTTAGTGTCTTCACCTCCATGACAGGTATGAGGGCCCCATTGTGGGGTGTCGGGGATGCAGTGGGTACTTCATGAGCCCTGCTCCTCCGTGTGTGCAGACGATACAGAGGCAGGTGGGCTAGATGCCAGCTTGCCACATTAGGAGAAGAGGCAACTGTTGTGGGGATAAGAGGGGATTGCATCTGAGCCCTTTGAAGGCTCCTGGAGGCGTGGGACAGAGGGGAGTATGGGTTCTACTTTCATCCTCACCCACTCCGGTATCTGGGCCTGGAAGCTTGTCAACAGCCAACTGACTGGGCATGGATCTCCCAGCATTAGGTGCAGGCAAGCCGAGGATGGGCTGTGCTGCCTCCCTCAGGTGAGAAGTCAGGACAATTGTAGCTATCACAGGTCTCCTGCAGGTGAGGAAGCAGCCTGAAATTTGAGGCTGGAGATCTGGTTCTGTCCCTTGCTCAGCTGTGTGATCTTTGGCAAATTCCATGACCTGTCCAAGCCTTAATTTCCTTATCAGCAAAATGGGTATAATAATCCTTGCCTTTCCTACTCCTGAAGACCTTGACCTAGCACCTGGCATGGAATAGGCACTCAACATTAGTAGCAATCATCATTGCCATCACTATATGTTCACAGTTAGGAAGAGGGAACAGACATTTACGGAGCCCCATTATGTGCCAGGCCTGGTGCTGGATGGACAATCTCATTTTATCACAACTCTGAGGAGGTGGCCTTGTTCCCATCATCAGAGGAAGTCACTGGTATTCTTCTGTGCCTTGTCTTCCCCTTCTGCTGTCTCAGAAGTACTGAGGTTCTGGCTTTGCTGGGGTCCCCCCTGAACTAAAGCCCGGGGAGTCCTTGAAGAAGGCAGCTCAAGACGTTTGATGAAGGCAGCCGGTGAGGTCAGAGGTGGAAGTGGTCAGGGCAGGAATCTAACTCTCATCAAACAGGCAAGCAGCCAATAGGAGGCGGCCTCCTGCCTCTGTATCATCTGCACACTCAGGCATGAGAGATGGCGTGGGACAGGCTGAAGGGTCAGAAATGCTTTTCCTCTTAGTCAGTGTCTTGAGAACAGGGCAACAAGCCCAGCCCTTGAGATGAGGTGGCAGCGGGCCTGGCCTTGCTGCCGCTCTTGGCTGTGGTGCTCTGCCCAGTGGCATTCACCACTTGTCTCTGAAATGAGTCCAGGAGTTTAAAAAAAGAAGGCTTGAGAGTCTCTCCTGGCCTGGGGATGTGGGTTTCCCCAATCTAGTAGCCCCAGAAAGCCTCCCTGAAGGACCTTAATCGCTGGGTAAGAAATGAGGAAACACCTTCGGCATATAAAACTGCAAATGGAAACAGAAGTGGAAGTAGCCCACTCTGGGCCTTACAGATAGCAGAGCAGGTAACTAGCTGGGAAATAGAGGCTTTTCTGTCACCCCAGCCTGGAAGGAGGAGATTTCGACACTGACCTGTGCCCTGAGCTTTTAGGGCGCTCCTGGGAAGTTGCCCGGGCCTTGGTGTTGAGGGCAGGGTGTTGTCCGTGGTGCTGAAGAGAGGATTCGGCCTTACCTCAGCCTCTGGGGACGCTGTCCATGGTCCTGCCTCCAGTGTTCTCATGAATCATTTCCAGGACTCTGGGTTTTGGAGGACCATCTTGGGGTCAGAGTCTATGGCCCTGGCATTGAGCAAATTCAAGCAATATCTGAGACAAGACTTGTGCACTCCTTTAAGAACTTTTTATTCATATGTCATTTATCTCTTAGCACCTGTGTGCAGGCAAGGTACTAATATGTGTCCCTGTTTTAGATGTGAGCAAAGTGAACCTTAGAGAAGTTAAGTGACCTGGACGCTCTCCTTCTCTGTAGCCGCATCTTCCTCAGTCATGATAAGGAAGTTGCTTGTAGCACTACACAAACCAATGGGTGAAGCCAGGCTTTGTAAGCTGAGGGGGGTGGGGGTGTCAGTTGTTAAACATATGCTCTTAGAACCTCATGGGGTTTCCTGGAATGTGTAAGATTTGAGCCAGAACTGAAAGATGGTGTGTGGCTCAGGGACTGTATGGAAAAGAAGGGACTGCTTCTCCACTGAGCACCTGCCATGTGCCAGGCCCTGTGCTGGACGCTTGGCAGATCTGACCCATCGACCCCCACAAGCACAGTGGGAGGAGGAGCAGGTTCCACCTTACAGATGTGGAAGGAGAGAAGAGAGACTTCTCAAGTTTACTTGGCCAGAAAGTGATGGAGTTGAGAAAAGTCTTAAAGACTGGCATCCACAGACTTGAACCTCAGGCTGGGAAGGATCCTTGGTGTCATCTGGTCCAACCCAGAGAGGGGTGTGCCCTGCTGGGGGCCATAGTGTCAGCCTCAGGACACAGGGTGGATTTGGCGTCATTCTATCCCAGGACCGTGGCCACCACTGTCCCTTCACCTCGGGTTCAGGCTCCAGGGAGATGAGAACGCATTGTGTCACAAACAGGGACTAGGTGCTAAAGGGACCCAGAGTTCCAATCCTGGATCTGCCATCTGTGAGCTGCATGACTTCAGATAAGTCACTTACCCTCTCTGGGCCTGTTTCCCATCTCTAGCAGAAGCTGCAGGGCAGCTTCGAGGATCAGAAGAGACAGTGAGTGGGAAAGGGCCAACAGCTTCGTTGTTGTTAGTAGAAATAGGACCCAGAGAAGGGAGGGAGGACCCCCAAGGTGGCACAGCAAGTATCAGAAGAAGGGCCTAGAAATGCCACCCTGGGCCACCAGTGCCACTTCCCAGCAGGACTGGCAGTCAGGCTGAGGTAGCACCTGGCAGCCCCAGCTGACAGACATGCCTTCAGGCAGGCAGACACGAGCTCCAGAGCCAAGTGTCCCTGTGGGGATCAGCAGCCAGGCCAGCTCTGGCTGTTCCTCCACCAGCTACCTTACCAGCTCCAAGCTTAATATGGCCCACAGGGCTGCTGTCATGCCCAATTAGGCTGTCATGGGCCACCCTCTCTCCAGGACCCTGTTGTGACCATCTGAGGCCCTGGACGTGATCTTGGCTAGTCCCCTTGGCAGCTATTTGGCTTTTGGGAATAGGAAGCCACCTGCTCTTATGATCACCTATGGCCTTAGTGATCTGACGTCCTAGCCCAGCCCAGGAGGCCTTAGCTATTGGGCCCAGAGATTCAGCGGCACCCTCCCCACACCCTACCCTGGCTCCAAGACCTGGCAGTAAAGCAAAGTGAAGAAGGAAAGGAGGAGGGGACAACAGGTGATGGAGAAAAATCGGGGGAAAGGAAGTCAGGAACTTAGCACCACCAGCCTCACTCCTTGGCTGAGGTTGCTGTCAGTCACAGCACCCACCACTCCCACATGTAGTTTGCAAGACCTGAGCCCACCTCATGCACACTCTCCTGGGAAGTTCTCAGCAGACTGTGCAGGCAGCAGGACACAGGATCATGTCCAGGTCACAGACTCCGAGAGAGGATGTGACATGGGGTCTGAGGTGAGGGCTTGGTCTGGAGTCAGGTCAAGGGTTGTTCTGGGGCTGGAATCATAGAGAAGGCTTTTCATGGCACAGATACAACTTAGGGCCTTGGCCCCATATCAGCACAGAGCCAAACAGGTCTAAAGGAGGGAGGGAGGGAGGGAAGAAATGTAAAAGGCTTTCTAGGTCAAAAGAACTTTCACAAACCCAAACTCAGGGTTGTCATTTGAGTAGTTTTCTTCCATAAGTTATATCATAAGAAATTAATTTTCTTTGCATTTGTTTTTTTATCCACCAATCCTGTTTTTGACATCTAACCAAGCCAAAGTGGAGTTCTCATTCATTCTCTCCTGCTGAGCAGTATTCCATTGTATGTTGGTACCACATTTTGTCCCACCTCCTGCTGGGGGACATTTCAACATTTCCATTTCTTTACCATAGGCAGTGTGGCCATGAACTTGCTCGTGGATGTGCTTTCTCTGGAAGCAGGGTTTTCTGTTTTAGTGAACACGGCCAAATTGCCTTCCCGGGCGGTTGCGCCACTTTGCACTCCAGTTAGTGGTCTATCCGAGTTCCCACTTCCTGCACACCTCAGCCTCAGTTGATTTAGCCCTCTTTAATTTCGCCAGTCTGCTGGGTAAAAACATCTCATGTTCACCAGCCTCTCTCAGCTATTAGAGAGGCCGAGCTCCATTACACGTTTAACGTTCGTCTGAATTTCCTGTTCTGCAAAATTCCTGGTCACGTACTTTGCCCAATTTTTCAATGAACCACTTATATTTTTCTTATTAATTTGCTGATGATGTTTATGTATGTGGATATTAGTCCTTGTTATGTTTGTTACAAATATTTTCTCCCAGTGCGTCATCTTTTAATGTTGTGTCTTTTTCATTTAGAAGTTTAAATTTTAAGTGTAGTAAAGCATCATTTTCCCCTTTATTTGCTTTTATTTCTTTGCAACCTGTTGAAGAAAGCCTTACCCACCCAAGGTCGTCAAAGTGCATTACAGGGTCCAGCCCAAATAACGCCCCTTTTTTATTACAAAATCTTTTATTACAAAATCATAAGCATGTGAATCTATAACATAACAATATCATACTCAAGCACACCATATGACATTTTAGGTGAACTGTTTGAATTAAAACTATAAATTATTACACCCATATTATTACCCTACCAACCACACTCAAGCAGTCCTTACTTCTGCCGGACCCTGTATATATTTCCTTTTAATAATTTAAAGTTTTATTTTCCTTTAATGTTTCATATTTGGATCTTTAGCCCATCTGGAATTTTATCTTTGTATGTGATATAAAGCAGAGATCTAATTTTACTTTTATATAAATAGCCTGTTGTCCCAGCAGGATTAATGGAATCGTTTTCCCACTGATTTGAAATGCCATCTCTGTTCGACATTTAAGTGCCCATGTACTCACGGATCAATTTCTTGGAACTCTGTTCTGTCTCATTGATCTCTTTGTCTGTTCCAGTTCTACACTAATTACTGTACCTCATTGTTTTCCAACAGAGACATATTGGTGTTAGGGGTAGAGCAATTCCGTCTTGGCCCGGACCATTTTGCTTATTGTGGGTCCTTTAGTATCCCTGATCCAGTCCTTGCACTCAATGCCAGTAGAGCAACACCCCCCAAGTCATTGTTACAACTGGAAATTCCCCATCATTCTCCAAGGCGCCCAGGAGGGCAGTCCTGCCCGCTGTGGAGAGCTAACATAAACAGCTGTCTCATGGGGCTGCGTATCTGATGGAACAAGCCCTTCCCCCACCTCCTGTTCCTTCGTTTTCATGGTGTCTTTCCACTTGGCTCTGCTGCCAGGAGCGGAATCCACAGCGTGACGCTTTGTCAGGCACCTCTGGAGATAGTGCCTGGCAAGCTCCAACCACCCCTGCCGCTGCTCTGGGGGAAGGGAGCTCTGGTCATTAGAAGTTCCTGTCTCGCCCTGAGCTGAAGTGGCTCCCCCAGTATGCACTTCCTTCCGGGACCCACAGAATACAAGTCCCTCCTCCCTGGCCCATCCTTCATGGACTTCAGAGCACAAACATTTCCCTTCCTCCTCAGCTCTTGTCTCCAGACTCCCAAACTCAGTAACCGCATTTCCCTCCAGTGTTCCTCAAGGACTTAGCTTCAGTGGTCGGCAGTGTGTTTAAGCTTGAATTGGACGCACTGGGTTAGAATTCCTGCTCTCCTACTATTGGCTGTGTGATTCTGGGATAGTCAGTTAACGTCTCTGAGCCTCATCATTAAATGGAGATAATAGATCCTCCACCTCACAGACTCAAGGAAAGAGGTAAATGGTTTGCAGCATGACAAGCCCTGGGCATGGTGGGATTGCTCAAGAAGTGATAGCTGTTGACATTGTCCCTGTGATTATTGCTTCTCTGTGACTCTCGTGGTGGTCACTGTCCCAGGCCAATCCATCAGGAGAGCTGAAAGAAACACCCAGGTGGGCTCTGGCCCGGGCAAAGACCACTGTCGTCCCCTCTGCCTGAGAAACTGAGAGGGCAGCATTTGCTGCTGGGCTGAGTGGGGATGACAAAGAGGCATCAAGGCTGAATTTCCTGATCAGTTAGGGGGGTGCATCTACTGTCACCCGGGACGGGAGACGGTGGGAAGTGCAGGCTTGCGGGGTCAGGAGTACAGGTTTGTCCGTGTCAAATTCGAGATGCCTGTTCAACGTCCAAGCGGAGATGTCGAGTAAACAATTGGGGCGCATGAGTCTGGATTTCAGGGTGGAGATCCTGGCTACCGATGGAAACAGGGGAGTCATCAGGTCTTCCCAGATCTTTTTTCCTTGCAATTGCAAAGACGATGTTTTCTTTTGGATGCTTTGCTCGCGACTAGAACCCTGCTCTTGTTGATCTGCAGCCTTCTCTTCTCACATATCCAGTGGTTTGGAGGTTTTCTCCAGGTCAGTACCTAGAGACAGACCCCATTTTTTTTTTCACGGCTGCATAACATTCCAGTGTGGCTGGGTGGAAATTATGTCCTCGTCCTCTGACTGCTGGACACTGGCTGATTCTTGCCTTCCTCTCTCGCTGCACGGTGGGCAACCTTGCAGAGGTCTTGTTGGGGTGGAGGGGTGTGAGGACGCTCAGGAGTCGGAAAGGCAGGTTTGGGAGTCAGAGCTTCAAGTCCCAACTCCAACTCCGTCTCACTGTGTGTCCTGGGCAAGTTACTGTCTTCCTCTAATCTCCTGCCTTCCCGTGCACAACATGGGCCCACCTCTCCCGCGTAGGCGTGGCGGGATTCTAGGAGACAACGAACGAACGCTGAGTCCTGGGCTCAGCTGAGGTCAAGCACCCGCTCTTCGTGAGCTGTAGCTGTCGCTTACAGCTGCGAGGCCAGCTGTGATGGTTTCCTCAGTCGTTCCTTTGCTCCTTTCCTTCCTCACTTCTTCTTTTTTTTTTTGTATTTCCTTATATAAGAAAAAGCAGCAAGTAAGTCATTAGGAGAAGAGGAAATAAAGACAGAAATGAGATAATTTAGGTTATACTTTGCTAAAGGTAGGCTATAAATCTGCCCTGGAGCTTCTTAAGAGACAGAGAAAGGGGGGCACGAGAAGCAGCACGACGCACACTGCCCTTGAAAGGGAAGAATGCAGTTGGTTGTCCAACTCTCTGCTGAGCCACCGTGGCTTCTGTGCCATGCGTAGACTAAGTACAAGAACCATGGGGGCTGCTAAACTCGAGTCTCCGAAGTATCTGAAGTTCAGGGGGGCCCTGACTGTAGGACCCTAGAGGCCAGGTTACCAAGGGATAGCTGGGGGAACCTGAGCTCTTGGCCTTCCAGTCTGGTGGGGGGAGACAGCCAGGACCACACCCACCCTTCTGTGTGGCAGAGTGGGCTCCAGGTTGAAATGAGGGCTCAGAAATGTGCAAACTGGACCAAGGGACAGTGAATTTCAGCCAGGGGAAGGCTTCGTGGAGGAGGTGGTGTTTGCCCTGGGTCTTGAAGGCCAAGTAACACCTGACCCCTGGGAATAAAGGGTCATGTGATCCCCACCAGGTCCTTCCTAGGGGAGGAGCATCTGTCTGTTCATGGCCTCTCATAGATAAAGGGAACTTAGAGATTTGAGTTAAACTGCCCTCTGCAGTTTAACTCAAACTGAGTATGGTGGGAAAACTGAGGCCCAGGGAAGGCAGGAATGAACCTGAAGTCACACGGAGAGGTAAAGATATAACAGGCCTCAAACCCAGGCCTTCCGCCTCCCTGACCAAGGCTAGCTGATCCCCACCCAACACCCCCTCTCACCATGGCTTCTGCTCTGGGTGCTGACTCCCCTCTGGCAGGGCCATTAACCACCCACTACCTGCCACGCGGTGCCCCTTCTATGTAACTCCCACATTGTGCCTTAGAGACGCCCAGAATAGCGGCTGTGGGAAGGGAGGTCATGCCTCCTCTGCCCTTCCCTCTCGTCTAACTGAACTTCCCCAAGTCCGAGCAGAGTCCTGGATCCTGGGCCTCTGTTTCACTGCCAGAGAGCTGGCTTGTCCCTAAGTAAGACTCAGGTAGAGGACGTGTGGTACCCACCTGGGGAGTCCTGGACGCACAGTGAGTCCCCGCTTTGATCTCAGTCTAAATCCTGACCCTGGTCTCAGACTGGTTCTGATCTTGACCCAAGACTGAATCGTGACCCCTTCTCTAGGCTAATCCCTGACACTAGCCCCAGACAGAGCTCTGATCTTGGCCCACATGGTTGGCAGTAGGGGGACATGAATAGTTGGGGCCAGCCCTTCCCCCATAACTGCTAGAAACTAGCTTAGGACCCCCCCCCAAATTAAAGACCAGTGGTGCCTGACTCGGACTGTGCCCTGACTGAGGGTTCTGTCTGAACCACCTGCCCCCACACCCTGGCTTCAGCCTCAGTGGCCTGCAGACCAGTAGCCGTGGGTGACAGACGAACCATTCACCCTGCCCTCCCCGACCCTGAATTCTGCATCCCCAGTGGGCTGCCAGCGCAGCTGAAATGCTCCTTCCCCCTCCTCCTCATTTGCCTCCTAGCTAATTCCCTGTGCCACGTGATCCGTGGTGAGGGCTGAGATATTTATAAAATCTGTGTCCTTCATGACAAAGCCAGCCCCAGGGACCAGGCCAAAGCAGCTCTCTTCATTCTCTAAAGCCCCAAAAACTTCAAACCACATCCATCTAAGAGCCTGCATCACAGTCCACCTGTCGCCAATTGAAGTCACAGCTCCTGCATTCCAGAGCTGCCCCCTCTCTTGTGCCTTACAGACTTGGAACCTTATTCCCAGCAGCCACCGAGCCTGGCTCAGAGCAAGGGACCGGGCGCTGGAGGCAGGAGGCAACTTGGCTTCCGGGCTTCCGACTGGTGCCTGCGATGAGTCACTACCCATATCTAAGTGCCAATCTCATTGTCTTACAAATGGAGCAGCGGCCCCTAAGTCCGTGGGCTGGAAGTATGAATCACTGAGGCACAAAGTGCTGGGTTTAGGGCCAGGCGGAGAGGAGCAGCAGAGAGGAGCTGCGACACTGCCCCACCCCAACTCGTGCCGTGCGAGCAAGTGGGCAGGACCTGCTGTCACTTTCCCGCAGCCCATCACAGTGCTGCAGAGGCACTGTCTGGGTTGTCCAGAATCTCAGGTGAAATACAGATCACCACGGGAGGGAGGGAGCTTAAGATTTCCCTTTCGAGAAGTTGCAAAGGCTTCTGGGAACATCCCAACCTCACGTGGTGGGTCAAGGCCTGGGTGACAGGAAGCGAGTGGTTTGGGGTCAGTCCCCTGTACCAACACCACCTTCACCAGTAAGTCAGTCATCTCAGCCATCTTCCAGGCCAGGGGTGTCAAGCTCATTTTCACCGGGGGCCACATCAGTCTCTCCTTTCCCTTCAAAGCCCTAATGTAATTTTAGGACTGTATAAATGTAACTACTCCTTCACTAGGGGCAAGGAGCTCAGTGCTGCCACCGGGTAGAAACAAGGTGCTGGGCTGGATAAAACAAGGTGGAGGGCCAGATTCGATCCTCGGGCCTTGTGTTTGCCACCTGTGTTCCCAGCCATCCCTTCCCCTCCTCACATTCTGCTAGCCCTTCTCTGGCCTCTGCTTGCATTCAAGTTCACCTTCTCGGGCAGCTGCTTGCACCTTTGGGATTTTTCTTAGATTGTGCCAAAGTCTTTTTCCTTGTAACCTCCACCCTCTTATCTAGATGTTTCCCCTTGGAACAGTTACTCTGGAGCTCATCCCTGTGCACTGGGCTCTGAAGACCCCGGGGAACAGAGCCCGAGATGATCCCTGCTGTTGGGGAGCTTGCACACCCCAGTTTCAGAGTCAGATGGACCTGGCTTTGATCCTAACTCTGTTTGTTACTTGCTCCGTGATCTCGGGCAGGTCACTTCACCTGGGTCCTCATCTGGAACATGGGTTCCATGCAGAGGATATGGGGTGGTGTCGGTGAGGCTTCTAGCACAGGGTCTGACATGTGGTTGGAACCTGACCAAGGTTGGGTGCGAGGGTGCAGGCTGAGGGCAGGGTGGCATGGGCTGGAAGGGTCACCTGCCCAGAGAGTGGGGAGGCAGCCCACCCACGCTGGGCAGGGGCATGTCTGTGAGCAGGTGGTGCGGAGCCAGCACGCAGTCTGCCAGGCAGAAGTGGGGGGCTCCCCTGGCAGTGCGGACTGCCCAACAGAGGTCTGGAAGGTTGGCGCCCCCAGGCTGTCATGGTGGCAGAAGCCTGGGTGTGGAGTGGCAGCTGAGGCTGGAGAAACTGCCTGAATCATGTCACAAAGAATTCATTATTGGGCAACTAAGGTTGGACAGCAGTCTGTGGTCACCATGGAGGCAGTGAGGAGTGAGGGGGTGTGGCCAGGTGGCAGGGATGAAAGGTCCAGAGGTGGGACTGCCAGACCTGGCCAGTGGGCCGAAGCAGAAAGCCGTTGGAGCAAGGGAAGGGAGCAGGGGGACCTCAGCATCCAGCTCAGGTGCTGGGGGCTGCCGCTAGGATGGGGACACAGAAGGAGCAAGTCTGCCGGGTGAGATCCGCAGTTCAGTTCTGATGTGCTGAGTCTCGGAGGCCCAGCTGGCCTGCGGCGGGGGGGGGTGGCGGGCAGGCAAGCGGCAGTGGATCCTCGGCGTCACTCATTTATTTATGCATTTGTTTGCTTAAAATACGTTTATTAAGCACCTCCTCTGCCTCAGGCCCTATATTAGGCCCCACAATATTGCAGTGGAAGGAGCCAGCCCCAGCTTTCACGAGGTTCTCAGTCAAGTGGAAAAGACAGGTGATAAGCAAAATAAATGAGCAAATTCTCTGAAGAAAATAAACCTGGGTGACTTGGGAGTGGGGAGGGGCCCCAGTCTACATGGGGCCCCTCCGAGGAGGTGACATTTGGGCTGAGTTCTGGAAGAGGAAAGGGAGCAACCACATGAGGATCTGGGCCACAGCACTCCTGCTGGTGGAACAGCAAATGCAAAGTCCCCGAGGCAGGGAAGAGCGGCCCTGGTCCCAGGAAGGGAAAGGAGGCCAGGCTGGCCAGGGGCTGTGAATGGGGGTTGGGGAGGAGTACGTGGCCTCACGGCCTCGTGGGGAGCTGGTTATAGTCAAGACCTCAAAGGCGAGGTTGGGAGCTGGGGGTTGGAGAGCTGGGAGTCACCAGGGCAGAGGGGTGATTAAAACCCTGAGGCAGACAAGGTGCCCTAAGGAGAGGAGGCTGAATGGGCACTTCCGGCCTAGCCAAGAGCCTGAGGAGGCCTGCCAGTGCCCCTGGGCCTTGGAGGGGGAGGGGCCTGAGTTAGAACCCTGACCCCTCCACTTGCTCACTGTGTGTCCTGGGCAGGTCTCCTGGTCACTGAGCTGCACTTGTTAAATAATGACATTGATGCTTGACCCCCAGAGGGCAGTGGTTGCAAGAGAAAAGGGCAGCTGAGCAGTGAAGGGCTGTGTGCCGGGGTGGTGCTGTGGTGACGGCTGGAAGTCTGTCCCCCTCTTGGTGAACTGGGGAGGGCTGGGCTGGCCTGGATTTCTGGACTGGTCCCTCCCTCCACCAGGTCTCCTGGAGGGCCCCGCTGAGAGAGGAGCCCAGCTTGGCATGGCTGGTGGGGCATATCTGGGTGGGCCGACTGCTGGGAGCACTGACTGGGCTAGGGTTTGTCCCAGCCTCGGCCTGGAGACAGAGGAAACCCCAGTACCCTAAAGGAGCTGGTGAGCAGACTGAGAAACTGAGGCAGAAGCTTGCGTGTGAAGAAGGAAAGGGAGGGAGGCTCCCTTCCTCGGTAGCTACCGTGTGCCTGCATCCTCTGTGGCCCGGCACACTTGCTGTCGTGGACTTGGGCACAGGCTGAGCCTGTATTGTTCAGACCGGAAGCCGAGTCTCAGAGAGGGACGTGACCAGCTCAGAGCCACACGGTGAAGGAGCGCCTTCCAGCCCCAGCCTGTCTCTCGGGGAAGGCTGCACACGAGGAAGGCTGACTCTGGTGGCACACTTCCGTCCCGCTAGCCACAGTGGCCTTCTCTCTGTTCCCCTGAATCTTTTTCTGGCCTCAGGGCCTTTGCCCTTACAGTTCCCTGCCTAGACTGGCCCCCCCCTTCCCCTCTCGCGTGCACACACAAACGTATCTCCTCTCATCCTGTCACTTCCTGCTCACCCTTCAGACCTCGGATCAAACCCTGCTTCCTCCAGAAAGCCTTACCTGACTTCCTCTCCTTACGTCTTCTCCTGGACCCACCTGCCGCGTGTCCTGAGCCCTGGCCGCTGCTGGCGGTTTCCTCTGTCTGTGTGGTTGTACGTTTGTGATCACCATCCCCTGAGAGGCGGACTGGCTGCCCCCCGAAGGGCAGGGACCACGTTTCTCATGGTTTCCACGGGGCCTAACCCAGAACCGGGCCACAAGAAATACTGGCGGGATGGGTGATTGGGTGCTGCTCTGCCTCCTGTGCTACGGGGCTCCGAGGCTGCAGAGGGGGGCTACAGAGGAACCCGGCCCTACTGGTCCTCCTGGATACCTGTCCCCCTCCTTACTCCTGAGACAGGCTCTATGGTCCCCCATCTCCTCCAGGGTGTGACGTCTGTTATTAAGTAGCTTCTGAGATGAACCAGAATTGCGTGGGCTCTGTGGTGCATGCGTGTGCAGGTGGCCCTGAGCGCACGCACATGGGCATGCCGTCCTCCGTGAGTAATTCCAGCTTCCGAACGCTGTCTCCATGGAGAGGCCACCCCCACCCGCCCCAGCCCCAGGTGGCTTGCCTCCGCCACCCCTCGCAGCTCCCCTCCCGGCTGCTCCCTGACCCGGATTCGACCCGCCTCACCTCCCACGTCCATGGGCTCCAGCTTCTGGAATCTCAGGGTTCAGGGGCCTCTCCCCAGACACTCCTCTCATTCAAGGTCAGCCCCAGGTTCCAGCAACACTAGTTGAGGCCACATGTAAAGAGAGTGTGTGCTGGTGTACGACTGCTCGGGTTAAAACCCAGTTCTTCCACCCTGGTGGGGCGACCTGAGGGTGGTGGCAGCACACTCAGAGGACCCGGGCCTCGCTGTGGGCCACAGACCCGCGCGATCGGTGCCTCCTTCTGCACACTGCCCTGCCACCTCTGCACCGCCACACCCGGTTCTCACACATGGACCCTCACCCAGACACACTGACACCCTCATACACTCATGCACTTTACACACACTCCCACATACTCTCAGTCTGACACACTCCCACACACTCTTATACTGACACGCTCACACACACTGGCACACACACTCACACATACTCTCATACTCTGACCCACTCCCACACACTCATGCTTTGACATACTCCCATGTACTCTCATGCTCTGACACACTCCCACACACTGACACACTCATGCATTTACACTCACATGATTTCACACACTGACCCACTCCCACATACTCTCACTCTGACACACACATTTACACTCACATGCTCACACACACACACACTGACCCATTCCCACATCCTCTGAAACTAACATACTAACATGCTATACACACACCAGCTATACCTCCACTTTTGCACCTGCCATCCCTCTACCCAGAATAGTCTTTCCCCAGCACTCACCCCTCACCTCTGCTCAAATATTGCTTTTCCAGAAAGCCTTTCCTGACCACCCATCACAGCCATTCTTCTTCCCTGCTCTAGTTTGCTTCTAAGAAGGTATGGCTACCTGACATTGTTACATTGTATACATTTCTCTGTTGTCAGTCTCTCCCTGTAGAATGTGAGCTCTTTGAGGGCAGGAACCTGGTCAGCACTGCTCTGCCCCGGTTGCCTGTCACATAGCAGGTGCTCAATACATATCTGTCACATCAACAAATGAGTGACCCTAAGGCTCTCAGCCCAGAGCCTGGCCTCAGGGACAGCACTGCCACCATCCTTAACCCCGGAGCACAGCAGGAGCTTGGCGAATGTCAGCCGGGTCTGCGCACTGGTGCTTCTGCACTCATCATCACTTGTGACCCTTCCCGTCAGTTCCATGAGGCAGGCACAAATATTTTTCACACTTTCTAGATGAGGAAATGAGGCTTCACAATGTACCCGGCGTCCTTGAGGCTGGCCAGGCTGGTGGGGTTGGAACCCAGGCCCATCTATTCCCAGCCTCCAAGCCCAGTGCTTGCTGCCAGCTCCTAGGTCACCACCTTGCAAACACAGCAATCTGGGGAGCCGCATTTAAATAGCATCACAGCAGTGGGCCCTACAGCCCCCTGAGGAAGGAGGCAGCTCCGTGCCAAGGAGAGAGGCTGGGCCCTGGGGGCTAGAGCCCCAACTTCCAGGCCCAAGTAGACTTCCTCCCTGTGGGGCAACCACAGGCCAGCATATGCCCCTCAGAGGAGATGAGATGAATCTGGTAAAGGTGGCAGGGTCGGGAACAGTTGTCTGTTGGAGGACAAATAGATCCTAGGATGGTGGCATGAGTCCAATGCCAACTAACAGCCTTGCAGGAGGGCACGTCAGGTGGCAGGGACTGCGAGAGTAATAACACGAATTCCAGCTGACACCTGTTGGGCTCTTACTACTTGCCCAGCACTGTGCTAAACGTTCTACTTGGACTGACTCATTTAATCCCCTCAACAGCTCCTCAAGGTCATTATCATATCCATTTTGCAGATAAGAAAATGGAAATCAGAGAGGTTAAGTAACTTGTCCGAGGCCACACAGCTCCAAGTGGTGGAGACAGGATTGAAGCCAGCCAGATACAGTATAATCTGACTCAGCTCCTGTGCTCTTAGGCACTACGCTGCCATTTCCTAGGTGTGAGAGGGAGTTGCTGGGGAATGACCTGTGGTCCACTGTGACTGGGCTTCGATCGCCTGAGAGAACAGTGCTGAAAATAGGAGGTTTTGTACTCCAGAGAACCATGTTCCATTGCTAACTGCTTCCCAGCTCCGTAACCTTGGGCAAGTCACTTCTATTGCAAGATCCTGGGCTTTCTTATCTATAAAATGGGCCCGATATCCCCCCGCCCCACCCCCCGCCCACCGCTCAGTGTTTCGCAGTCTCTGACACTCTCTGCACAAGTGCGTTGTTGTCGGGCCCAACGCAGGGAGGGCGGAGCGGCCTTCCCTCGGTGGCAGTGGCGAGCCGCAGGTGGTCCTCCAGCCGGGGAAGGGCAAGGAGTCCTGTGCCTGGAGCTGCAGAGAGCTTCACAGACCCTTCACTCGGCTCCGTCAAATTCAATACATATTTGTGCAAGTTGAATCTGTTTGAAAGCTGAGCCAAGTTTCAGCTCCCGAGCGATTCCAGTGCATTTCGTAGAGTGCTGATGTGAGGGTTCCAGGCCTCGTCCGTTCAGTGAGAGAGTGAGCTTTCGATTAGCCCTGTCTGCCGTTCAGGCTCCAGTCCGGAGGCTTTCTTTCGAGGGGACAATGTGCCCACCTCCCCACTCCTGTCCCAGGGACCAGTTTTATTGCCACAGTAGTTGGGCAGCCACTACTCGAGAGCATTCACGGAGCAGAGAGCTGAGAGTGCCCTGGCCAGTCCCTCACAACTTTGAGGAGTTGTCCCACCTGTGTCCCACATGACTTTCCAGCGCTCCGCCAGCCATCCCAGCAGGCAGAAAAAAAACCTGCTTCGAATTCCCTGAGCCTGTCCCCTCACTATATTTCATATGTATGCATGAATTATTTCTGTGTGGTCTTAATGCACCCAGGAGGGAAACGTCCATGTGCACCAAGAAAAGGGTGTGCTTCACCTGCACAGTTTTACCAAGAGCTGGTTGCCATTTTCGGAAAACCACATCCCCACCAACACCGGCGGGTGGACTGGAGGTGTCCAAGGAGTTGACTGAACAGCACACCTGTCTCTGTCTGCCCTGCCGACACCGACTGCGTGTGCAGGCAGCAGCATCCAGTCCCCTCTCGCTCCTGCTAGCGGAGTGGGGTCCCGGCACTTAGGCTTTATAATGCGCTGTGTTATAAATTACCTTCCTCTCACTTCTCTTTCGTGTTTCAATTAGGGCATTGTATTTTTTTTAATTATGTGGGTAGGTAGGTAATCTCAATTCATCTCATCTCAGGATAATGAAGGGAGGCATTACCAGATATTCGCTATGAATATGGGGTTTGGGGTCTGACAGCTTTGGATGTGCTCGGAAACAATTGCTGTAGCCCCACCCCTCCCCTTCAGATGGGAAAACCGAGGTCCAAGAGGGAAGAGGCTTGCCTTTGTTCCTTTGGCAAGTAGGGAACAGAACTTGAAGCTTATCTGTTGGGAAGGTTTGTTTCCCCTCGGAGTGTGGGGGGAGGCGTGGAGGCGGGAGACCAGTGAAGCGCCTGGGGCAGGCAGGAGACCATGAGGGGAGGGGCGGGCAGTGGGGTGGAGGTGACTTGGTGGCCCGGCAGGGCAGGCCAGTCCAGTCATAGAGCACTGACTGCCGGGAGGGAACGGTGGTGTAGGGGGCCCGGGAAAGGGGGTTGCTGGATATGGAACTTCAGTTCTTTCTGGAGAAATTTCTCCCTTTTCTGGAAGAGCTGGCCGTCTCTGGTCTGGCTGGGAGCCTCAGAGGAAATCAGGCCACCCCACAGAGGAAGGAGACAGATCTGCCACCCACCCCCAGAGCAACCAGAAACACAAACTATTATAGAAACTAGGCCCAGCCAATCGGGCAGCGTCAGGCCGCACCAGCTCCCACCCCGTCCTGGGTGGCAGAGCTTCCTACTCCCTGGGAAAGTGATGTGTCTGTTCTGAGAAACCAAATATCCCACAATGAATCCAATTAGATTTCATAGGAGCATGAAAATGCCATCCATCTCAAAAGTCCTCTACAAACCCCCAGCCACAGATAAATATTTTATTCCATTTTAAGCAGTCCCAGGCAGAATATAAAACAGCATCCAGCCGTCTCCCTGGCGAGCCCAGACAGTCCTGCCTGAGGAGGGGTTTCTGAGCCCCGAATCTGTGCCGCATGCTGCTGCTTCAGGCCGTCTGTGACCTCGAGGAGGTGTCGTTTTCTTCCTGAGAACTGCAGGGCCTCCCTTGCACGTGGGTTTCCACCCCCACACCCCACCCGCCACGGTGCAGAGCCAGGTGCTGGGCATGCCGGAAGCTCACGTTCACTCATCTGGCAAATAGTCACTGAGTAGCTGCTGTGGCCAGCATTGTGGTCAGTGTAGGGGTCACAGCGGGAACGAGGCAGGCCAGTTCCCACCCCTGCAGAGGAAGGGACAGAAATAAACATGTAAACAAAGACTGCTCTTGACAGAGACGAGATTGCAAAGGACACGGTCAGGTTGCTACGTTGGAGAAAAACAGGAGCCGCCACTGTAGACTGGAAGGGTCAGGGAAGGCCTCCCAGAGGGGTGACATTTGTGCAAAGATCCGAACTGGGGAAAGTATTCCGGACAGAGGGCGCGGTGGGTGTAAAGCAAAGGCTCCGAGGTGGGAAAGCGCTTGGTGAGTGCCTCAGGAGCGAGGGAGGGCGGCAGAGGGAGGGCGGCAGAGGGAGACGTGAGAGGAAGCTGGGGACTGCCCCAGGGCCCCAGGCAGGAGCCCGGCTTCATGCTGCATCTCTGTTCCATGGATGAACTGTGAAACCATTCATAGCCACGGATGAGCCGGGCTGGGGAGGCGTGAGTCACCCCAGGGGGAGGGGCCCAGAGCCAGCGTTTGGGACCAGGTTCCGTGCTGTGGCTCTGCCAATGGGAACAGGCAGGCAGAAAGGAGCTGACCCTTATCTAGGATCTCTCTCTTTCTCTCTCTCTCTCTCTCTCTCTTTCACAAGATTTTATTTATTTATTTTTAGGGAGCAGGAAGGGAAGGAGAAAGAGAGGGAGAGAAACATCCATGTGTGAGACAAACATCAATCGGTTGCCTCTGGCACACCCCCAGCTCAGGACCTGGCCCGCCACCCAGGCCTGTGCCCTGAACTGGGAATCGAAACGGTGACCTTTCAGTTTTCAGGACAACGCCCAGTCCACTGAGCCAACCAGTCAGGGCTAGGATCTCTCTCGACATAGGCAGGGTTTCTTGGGGTTCCCATCTCAGCTCCACCAGTCCCTAGCTGGGAAAGGGACTTCACCGGTCCGGGCTCGGTGTTCTCCCTGCAGGGCTGTTCGACGGGCACAGGTACCGGCGGGTCCTGTGCACCCAGTGAGTGGAATAGTTCCTGTCACAATGCTGTCCTCTCCGTCATATCAGCTCATTTGCTCCTCCCGCTGACCCCGTTACTCCCCATATCTTACAGCGGCTCAAAGAGCGGAAGCAGCTTAGTCAAGGTCACACAGATGCAGGAATGGGGATTCAAACCTGGGTCCACTGGTTTCTGTAGCTGTTGTTCCATCCTCTCAGCCACTCAGATTTGTGGTCCTCTGGACAATGGCTCGAAGGCAGAGCACAGAGTGGGTAGGAAGCTGGAGTCTCAGCCTCTGAGAAAGGAAGGCAGAAAGAGGGGTGGCTGTGCCCAGGCTGTGCGGCTGGCTGAGGAAGAGGCTAGAGGGGATGCAAGCCCCGTGTGGCCAGCCCAGGGCAGAGGGAGCTTGTGTCATCTTAACCCCAGAGGTCAAACCTGGGGCCAAGGAGGAAACCCCAGGGAGACAGAAAGTCTGAGCTGCCCAGTGGTGGAAAAGATATCTTTGTGAGGTAGTGAGCTGCCCGTCCCTGGAAGTGTACATAAGCAAAAGTCAACATGTTTCCAGAAGAGATGTGTATTGGTTATCTCTTGCTGCATAACAAAGTAGCCAAAAATGTAACAGCCTAAAACAACAAACAGCATTTATTATCACATGGTTTCTATGGGTCTGGAATTTGGGAGTAGCTCAGCCGGGTGGTTCCGGCTCAGGGGTCTCACATGAGGTTGCAGTAGAGATATCAGCCAGGGCTGCAGTCATCTGGAGGATCTGTTTCCAAGCTCAAGGTCAGGGCTGTTGCTCGGAGGCCTCACCTCCTTACCACCGGGACCACTCCATGGGGTGAGTGTGTGTAGGGCCTGGTGGCTGGCTCCCCCAGAGCAAGAGACCCAAGGGAGCAAGTGGGAAACCACAGTGCCTTCTTGAACCTGGTTCTGGAAGTCATGCACTGTCATTGCCACCTTATCCTGCCAACAGGTCAACCCTAGTTAGCACGGGGTCAGGGGGGAGGGACTAGCAATCTAAGGGTGTCAACACGAGATGAGACTCACTCGGGGCCATCGTGGAGGCCGGCTGTCACAGACCGGATGTAAATGCTCACCTGCACACGCCAGCATTGTGCGTCCCCTCCAAACCTCGGCTTCTCCGTCTGTGCAGTGGAGGTCTAAGTTGCTGGCTTGTAAGAGTTCCTGCAGACCTGTGGTAGAGAGAACGCGGTCCATATGTCAGGTCAGCTGCTGAGACTCAAGGGTGGCACAGGACGTGCCAGAGGGGACAGTGGAGGCCCGAGGTCACCTCAGTCACCGAGGGGAATGGAGGTAGGTTGCAGGATGTTCCCCCAGCCCCGAGGGCACCACCTCCAGGCACTCGTCCACCTCTGATGTGGCAAAGGGTGTCATAGGACAGGGAGACTGCAACCGGCATGTCCTTCCACTCCAGAAAAACCCACACAGACCATATCCTACTTCGTCCGCGTCCACTCCTAGAGAGCTTTTCCTGAACGCTTCCCCAGAGGGACATCGCGCGAGGGGGCAGAGTGGAGTGAGGGGAACGGGAGGGATGGGCTGCTAAAATGGGCTAATATCTGCGCTTAAAGTACTTGGGACAGAGTCTGACGCTCAGTGAGGCTGTGTAAGTGCATAGCTGTTCTAAGTTCTGCATCCGTGCACGAGGGGGGCACGGCCCCTTCCAGAAGACCACACAAGAAATTCCATTAGGTGGTTTCTGTACGTAATGTCGGTCTCCCCACAAGACCACCCTGTGAACATCAGCCCAGCTCACAGGAGGTGTTGTTGGATGGATGGATGGATGGGTGGATGGGTGGATGGGTGGATGGGTGGATGGATGGGAGAGAAATACAGAAATAGTTAAGCTGCCATCCCAGCTTGTGGGGAGCCCCCAGTCCAGCGGGACCCTGACAGCTCCCTCCAGTGCAGTGTGCAAGGTGCTCTGTGAGGTGCGGGAGCCCCTGGAGGGAGAGATGGCCAAGAGTGGCTGCGGTTAGCAGGTCAGGGGGCCTTGCTCCAGACCCCGTGCAGGAGGACAGCATTCAGGCTGAGGAAACAGCACACACTACGGAGATGCTGCCGCAGAAGTGGGCGGGGGCAGGACTGTGAAGGGCCTTGAATGCCGAGAGGAGCAGGGCAGCCAGGGAAGGGTCCTTCGTAAAGAAAGACGTGATTGGAGTCTGGAGACATGCAGGATGCTTAAAAGCAGGGATTCTGGACTTTGGCAACCTGAGTTCAAATCCCAGCTCTACTACCAACAGTCTGTGACCTTGGGCAAGTTACCCCTCATCTGTAAAACAGGGCTGCTGATAGTAGTTAACTACCGCATGAGGCTTTAAAACGAGGTAACACCCATGCTCACAGTGCCCTGAACAGAGCCTGGCCCGAGGTGCGGCTGGACAAGTGTTAGTTCCTACGAGTACCGTGCATGCGTGGGCAGCAGACCAGGGCCGTTTCTGGGAGACTGAGAAGTCCCGTGGGGGGCTCGGTGGGAGAGACCTGCTATTTTTTTAACACATCCTGGGCATGTGCTATTCTATTAACAGTGGTGGGTGGGCCGGGGGGCTGCAGGGGGCTGGGCTCCGGTCAGACCAGAGCTGGTGAGGGTCCTTGTGCAGAGGACACAGGGAGGGATTACATTAGGGTGTTGGATGTCGCCACTGTAGAATGCCTGGGTGGCCTGTTAAATGTGGCAGAGAGGACTGGTGTGGCTCCGTGGACTGAGTGCTGAGGGCCTGGGAACCGAAAGGTTGCTGGCTCACTGCCCAATCCGGGCACGTGCCTGGGTGGTGGGCCAGGTCTCCAGTGTTCACACACTGATGTTTCTCTCCCTCTCTTTCTCCTTTCCTTCCCCTCTCTCTAAAAGTAAATATGTAAAATCTTAAAAAAAAAATAACACTTTAAACATTGAGATGAAACTCACATAACATATATGTGGCAGAGAGACAACGATGGAGTGAGGGCTCCGAAGCCGGCACACCCACGTTGAGTTGGCGCACCCATAGTGAGTCAGCACACCCATACCGGGAGGTCCAGACCCGACAGCACTTGAGGCCAGGCCTCCCTGGAGGGCACCGTGAAAGTGCGCAGGCCTGTCACTGAGAGAAGGGCCCAAGGGGAGGACAGCCCACGGGGCCCAGAGTCGCTTCCTCGAAGGTGCTGAGACAACGCTCAAATCGCAGGTGTTCATGGGGAGGCCAGGGCCACTGGCCCTTACCGTGGGGGTTGCTGTGGGGGGCTGGGCCCCAGCAAAGGTGAGCTCTGCCCCTTGCTCCGCCTGTCCAGGCCCTCACCTTGGTGAGTGGAGGGGAGACGGTCACCCTTGAGGCCATGTCAGATGAGCCGCCTCTGCTCTGCAAGGCACAGTCGTCCTGTTCAGCTCAGTCCCAGGGCTGGGAAAGGGTGACAGAGCACCTGCAGGGAGAGTGTGGCAAGGAGCAGATGTTTGGATACTACAGACGGTTCTTGACCTTGAACACAGCTTTGTATCTACCAAGTACTCTTCCTGAGCCCCCCTTCCCATCCCTGAGAAAGGAGGGGACAGGGCTGAGTCCCCTTCACCTTGGGCAGGCAGTTGGCAGCCTCTGGGACCCCAAATTGTGTGAGCTCGAAGAGACCTTAAGATTCTCTGTTCCAGCCACGTTGTGCATCCACGTTGTGCAGATGGGGAGCCCAAGGTCCAGAGGCCAGCAGGGGCCAGCCAGGACCCATGAGCAGGCTCTGTGCTCCAGCCTGCCAGAGTTGGGGGCAGAGGACAGTGAGAAGCCTGCAGGAGTTTGATAGACCTGGGTCCAAACCCTAGCTCTGCTATTAACCAGACAAGTCCCCTCACCTCTGAGCCCCAGTTTACCCATCCATTCATGCACCAGGCTTTTATTCAGCACCTGCTGTATACAAGGCTCTGTGAGGTCTATCAGTCTCAGAGTGTCTTTGCCCTTCGGGAGCTCACAGAGTGTGGAAGAGCGGGTTCCAGGTGTGCTGGAGGGGTGACTGAAGCACCATGTGCCCCCTGAGGGTCGGAGTATGCTCACAGAGGAGATGGCATTCGGACTGGGATGGGCAGGACTTCCCCGGGCAGCCTAGGGGAGGGAGGACATGCCAGCAGAGGAAACAGCACGTGCAATGTCATAGACATCAGTGACTTCTGTTTTCCAGGAGCCCTGAAGGGTCTTTGTGTGTGGCTCCTAGGTGGGAGGCTGCTGAGTGGGGGAGGCAGGCATCTGAGCACAGGCAGCCCAGGGATCAGGCCAAAGGGCTTGCATTTTGTCTCAGTTGGGGTTTTCCTGACCACCCAAAGGCAGAATGGCAGGAAGACCTTCTGGGGCGTGACTCCAGGAAAACGTAGCAGGAGAGTGGGGAAGGGGAGAAAAGGGAGTTGGCGAAGGGTTGTTGTCCAGGCAGAAACCTATCTGGACGGCTGGGGACCCCAGGGGCAGAGTAGAAAACACAGCTCGGAGCTACTGGCACTCCAGGGGCAAGGAGGCTGGATTTTGTCCATCAGTTTCCCGTCCATCACGGGGTAGGGGCAGCTTCTGGGGACGTCGGCTTCCTGGCATTTCCTGATTGCTCTGTGCAGGGGCTGGACTTGCTCCTGTAGGCAGAGGTACAGGTGTTTGCAGGAGGCAGCCTTCGGCAGGTAGAGGCAAATGCCCAGGGCATATGGGTGGGGCTCCAAGGGCCTCTCCTACAGCCTCCATCCTCCTTCGGTTGTATTCTGGGGAAGAGGGACCAGCCCTGGAGAGCCCAGCCCAGCGTGCTGCTTGCACTGCCCGGGTGCACCTCCCTGCAGGCATCAGACTGAGGCTCTGTCCAGCTACCCCGGGTCTGGTCATGCCTGTTCAGAAGCCTTCGAAGACCTCTCGGAGCCAGCAGTTTATTATTTTTTAATCCATTTTTGGAGCAGATCGTATATTTGCATGAACCTAAAGACTAAATGCATCGTGGTATCCTAGGTGGGATCCTGCAACGGAGAAGGGACATTAATGAATCAGTGCTCTCTGAAGACAGTTTGGAGTTTAGTTCATAGTAACGTGTGAATGTGAATTTCTTGGTTTTGATAAATGTCCCATTGTTATGTAAAATGTTAGCATTTGGGAAAACTGGGTGAAGGTTATACGGGAACTCTGTACTATCTTTGCAACCTGGAATAATCTAAAATTACTCTAAAATAAAAGGCTTTTTTAATTCTAAAGAAATATAGTAAAAGTCCCCCTTCTACCCTTTCATCCATCCATCCTGTTTCTGTTTTGGGAGGACCCTTCTACAGTAAGTAAACATGAGTAATATTCTTTGGCCCCTTTGTAGACAATTTGCACCGCTCGGTAGCAGGTGCTGGGGGTGCCCTACCCCCTCCCACTCCATCTCATTGCTCAGTTTGCACCCACTGCTCCCTCTAGAAACACTCGCAACTCTCCAGCTGAGGGCTCTGTTTGGCCTCCATGGGGAGGGCGCCATGCTGGAAGTCAGTGCCCCCCGCGCAGCCCTCCGCCAGTTTGATGCAGATCTCCCCCAGGGCACTCAGCTCAGGTGCCCACAGCTCAGGAATGCGCCCCTCATTGCCTGTCCTTGTTGCCTCCTTCCCGGAGCCACCTCCCAAACAGGCTCACATCCTGGGCCAGGGTCTGCTTCTGAGAGCACCCAGGCAAAGGCGGATCCCGTAGCCCGGTCGTGCACCTTGCTGCTTCCACCTAGCAGCGTATTTTGGGGGGCTTTTCATGCCAGGACTTCAAGTTGCCTTATTCTTTTTCACAGCTTCATAGTATTCCATAGTGTGCCAGCTCATAATTTGCTTATCCAGGCTCCTAGTGCTCATTTGGGTTGTTTTTGTGCTTCTGCTAACACAAACAGTGTCTTACAAAGAACCTTGGCCACGCCCATGACCTACCTAGGTAAGACGAGGCAGTGGGACGGTTTCTAGAAGCAGAATTGCTGGTGCCAGTGGCCTTTGGGGCCCTGCTCTGTTCTGATGTCGAATGGCCTACAGTTAAACTGAAGTCCCTGGGGGTTACCAAGGCCACTGCTGACCTGACCCTAGGCATCTGCCTCCGCCACCCCCTCAAAGCTTTCCGGCACATCCTCTGACCATGATTTGTCTATGCTTTTCCCTTTATGAAATGCTCTTCCCTGTGCCTTTATCTGTTGAAATCGTACTTCAGAGAGCTGACTGAAATGCCCCCTCCTCCAGGGAGTCTTCCCCAGTGAGTACTGATACCTCCTTTGCACATCCGGGCTGTGACGCTCCTTGGAATTTATTTCCCTGTGTTGTCTAATTGCCGCGTATATGGCTGCCTCCTGCACTTGGCTGCCTGCTCTTTAAGGGCTGGAGTGATCTGAGTCACAGAGCAGGCCCCATTAATGCTGGAGGAATTGAATTAAATGTGCTGGAAATCGCCACATCCTGACCGTTTTGTCCTGTCGTTTGCCAACACACCCTTCCAGGACGGTCCCTCAGCGGAGGCCAGAACAAACAGGCCAAGGCAGGTGACCTCCAGGGCCTGCCTGCCTCACGGTCAGCGTTCTGGGGCCAGAGAGCCGGGCGGCATGTCCCCTGGGCAACCTCCCTTTAATATTCCTCCCCCAGGAAGGTCATGGGGAGCAGGCAGTTGGAGGCTATGTCCCCTGAGCTCAGCCCAAGCTCGGGGCTCTCAAGAGGTGGTGGCAGACAGGAAATGTTCCCTGAGAGCGGGGAGGTGGCTCAGGGAGGTAGCTGGGGGCTGGTCCTCGACTCCCCCTCTGCAACGTGGGTCTGATGATGGGGTGTGCACCACAGGGCTGCTTTGAGGACCCAATGAAACAATTCATGTGAAGTAGGAAGCGCCTGATAAATAAGTTTCAGAAAAGTCTGGAAAGGCTGTTGGGGGAGGGGGGGTCCTGTAGCAATCACAGCTCCTCTTTATCGAGCACCTACCAGAAACATCATTGGGTGCTCTGCAGGCACGCTCTTGCTGAGGTCCACAAACACCTTACAAGTGCAAAACCTTGCTTTTTAAGTTGTGCTAGGATACACATAAAATTTGCCACCTTAACCCCTGCAAGTGTACAGTTCGGTGGCATTAAGTATATTAACAGTGTTGTGTGACCATCACCACTGTCCATTTCTAGAACTCTTTCATCACCCCTAATGGAAATCTTGTACCCACTAAAAAATCACTCCTCCTTCCACCTCCTCACCATCGTCCGGCAACCACTGACTACTTCCGTCTCTATTCCTTAAACTCTTCCGGGCACTTCAAATAAATGGGAGCATACAGTATGTGAGCTTTTGTGCCTGGCTTCTTTTATGCAGTGTAATGTTTTCAAGGTTCATCCATGCTGTATCGGCACTTTATTTTCTTACGGCTGAATCGTACTCCATTAGATAGCAAGCGAAGTACCTAATCCACATTTTCCAGGTGAGGCATCTGAGGCTCCGAGAGGCTGGCTGACCTGGGTAAGGTCACACCGCTGGGCAGGGGTGGAGCTGAGTTCTAACCCAAGTGGGATGGGATCCACCACCGGTTCTCATCCTCCCTCCCCTTGAACCTCAGAGCCAACACCCAGCGCTGGCCCCTCACAAGAGCTCCCAATGGCTGGGATAATCGTCTCCATTTTCCAAATGAGAGCACTGGATGGGGAGGCGGCTTGCCTGAGGCTGCACATTGAGTCATCCCCCAGGACTGAGGGTCCCAGCCCCTGCAAGCACAGTGATCAATATTGCTTTGCAATGGCAGCCAGGGGTCACTGAGGCCCCTCCAGACCCTGCTGGAAGGGGGCGGGGAAGTGAACCCTGCCCCTGCCCCTCTCCCAGTCCGATAGCCATCCCAGTGGTGACGCAGGAGCCATGCCTGGGGTTGGCGGGAGCCCACTCTGCAGTTGTGGCCAGCTGTCCCCCACCATCGCTCCAGGGCAGGTTTTCGGCTTTTGTTCATCAGCAAAAACTCGTTTCTGTACACCAGCACCTCTGCCAGGCATGCTGACTATCCCGTCTGGGCAGTGGAGTGCTGAGGCGCAGCAAGTGTGGAGTCAGGAGAGCTAAGCCTCTTGGAGCCTCCACCTGCCATGTGACCTTGGGCGAGTCTCAGCCCCTGCCTGAGCCCAGTCAGCAAAGCACAGCACGAGAGGGTTGGACGCAGTATGACAGGTTCAGTGCTGAACAATATCCCCCAACTCCTAGGCTTTGCAGAGGTTCCTGTGGGGCTGCAGAGGACAGGGGTCCCGCACTATCCCCTCTGGTCCCACGTGAGCCTCCTGGGCAACGGCCACATGCAGCGGTGACGCTCTAGGCCAGCGCCGTCCCACAGAGATGCCTGTGTAGGTGGGAACAGCCTGTGTTGCTCTGTGCATCTGGCAGCCCAAGGTGGCCATTGGGTGCTGGAAGTATGGCTACTGCAACTGAGAAGCTGCATTCTTACTTTAATTAATTCTATTTAAGTTTAATTAAATGTCTAGAGCAAGTCTAGACAGTTGGTTTCTGGGGACATGAGGAGGGGCAAGGACCACTCAGAAAGTGCCCACTGCCCAGAAACACACCCAGCCAGCCCTTGTTGGTCTAAGACCTCCAGAGAGAACTGGCCTAGAAGTCCAGAGGCCTGGATTCAAATCGCAGCTGCCCCCAGCATGCTGTGTGATCCAGGCCGATCCCCGTTCCCTCACCTGAACTTCTCAGAGGTTACACAGGGACTGTCTGCCTGCAGGCGGGGCCCCTTGGCCAGGATAGCAGCCGCAAACACTTGTGGAACACTCACGCCTGCCAGGTGCCGGGCCAACCCATCCAGCTAGCTTGTTTATATCTTTGCCAACAACTCTGAGGGTACTAGGCTCAGGGAGGTCCAGCAACCAGCTCAAGGTTACACAGCACCAGGATTCAGACTTGAGGAGGCTGGTCCCAGAACCCCATTCTCACCCTCCGTTCTGCACTACCTGCCGGACCAGGGCTGTATCCACCCTCTGTGGGGCCACTGCAGCGAGTGGCTGGAGCAGGACAGACAGGCCCGGAGGGTCAAGTAGTGGCCCCCAGGTGAGGCCTGGAGATGGAGGAGTGGGGGGTAGTCACGGACATCAATCCTTTCATCCTCCCAACTCAGCCTTTTCCTAGGTGAGGACGGAGCAGGTCCTGGCTTGGGAATCTGGAGAAGCTCAGATCAGACCTCACTGATCCATCTCAGCCACAGACCTCTCTTCCTCTGCCCTGTGCCCCATGTTCCTTCTAGCAAGGGTGAGAATCGAATTCATTGTCTACACTGTGGCAGTTGGTAGAATGACACAGGACACAAGCACCAGCTGTCAGGGGCTCCGGGACAACAGGTAGAATGTAAGCGAACCAGGAGGTATGCCACCCTCTTCGTGCTGAACATTTACAAGTGCCACCTCTGTGCGGTGTCCTTGCTCCTGGCACAGAGGGACCCTCAGGACTGTCTGTGACTCCTTAGGGTGGTAGCCTCCATCATGGGGAACCCAGAGAAGGCTTTACCCTCATTTGCAAGGTCAGGGAAGACTTCTTGGAGGAGGGGATATCTCTTCTGAGCCTCAAGGATATTAAGCAAGGACAGAGGCATGGGACCGTGTTTTCAGGAAGGTTCTGGAGAACAGAAACACCAGCTTAGCCCATCTGGGACCCAGACATGGAGGCAGTGTTTGAGTAGAGACTGGAACCGACAGAAGCGGCCAGATAACTGAAGAGTTGGAAGGAAGAACAGGTATTAGGAACAGCATGTGTAAAGGCCCTGTGGCAGGAAAGAGCTGGGGGTTGCTGGAGAAATAACGAATGGAGAGGCTGGCATTTTGCCTGGGGACAAGGGGCAGACTTTGAAGGGGGTTAAGGGATTTGGGGGAAGAGATTCCCTTTGGGATTCTGAAAGGATGTTCTGTAGTCCCTGTGCTCTGAGGTTCTAGGTCGGTGTTTTCATCTCTTTCTCGTGTCTGGGACACAGAGGTGGGTGCTAAGCAGGGGTGGAGTGTGTGGGACCTCCAAATCCTGAGCTGAGGCCATGCAGGTTCAAGTTGGGCATGGCCTCAGAGAGTCCTGGCCAGCAGCCCTGCCCCCACCAAGTCCCTCAGGCCCAAATCTGCACGCCTCACTCCAGAGGAGCAGCAGCACCCACATCCTAGGCTCTGTGTTTAGAGTCCACTGTCTGGATGAATGACACAGGAGCAAGTGGGAGTGGAGGCCTGAGATGGGGGCAGGGTTGGCCACAGGTACCAAGCAGCCCAGGCCAGGGCATCTGCTCAAGCCATTGCCTGCTATCTTGTTGACCAGACAACCAGCTGATTGAATGTCATGCTTTTCAAACAGTTGCTATGGATACAATTTGGACCTTGAATCCATCGGGATAACGGAGCTGTTGTAGATGAAAAGGATCCTGGTACCTTAGTCTGGTGCCCACGGCTATGCAGCAGCGGGGGGGCTGAGGAGCCAGACTGAGTCACACCCGGCTCCACCCCCTGTAGGCCTCAGAGCCTGGAGCAGGTGACTTTAGCCATTCGAACTGCTTTTTGTCCTCTAACATGGGAGTTTAGTTACCTATTTCTCCATAAAAATTATGCCAAAACTTGGCAGCATGTTAAAACAAGCAACATGTAGTATCTCTTTTTTTTATTTTTTTTATTTTAATCATTGTTCAAGTACGGTTTTCTCCCCTTTACTCCCAATCCAGCCCGCCCACTCCTCCCTCCCAACTTCCCTCCCATTACCACCCTCCCCCTAGTTTTTATCCATGTGTCTTTTAACTTAGTTCCTGTAAACCCTTCCCCTTTTCCCCTGAAACTCCCTCTTCTCTCTCCTCTGGTCACTTTCTGCCTGTCCTCTATTTCAGTGTCTTTGACTATATTTTGCCTGTTTCTTTGTTTTGTTGTTTAGGTTCCTGTTAAAGGTGAAATCATATGGTATTTATCTTTCACTGCCTGGTTTATTTTGCTTAACATAATGCTTTCCAGCTCCATCCATGCTGTTGCAAAGAGTAGGAGCTCTTTTCTTTCTTTCTGCTGCATAGAATTCCATTGTGTAAATGTACCATAGTTTTTTGATCCATTCATTTACTGATGGGCATCTAGGTTGCTTCCAGCACTTAGCTATTGTAAATTGTGCTGCTATGAACATTGGGGTGCAAAGGTTCTTTTGTACTGGTGTTTTAGGGTTCTTAGGATATAGCCCCAGCAGTGGAATTGCTGGGTCAAAAGGCAGATCCATTTTTAGTTTTCTGAGGAAGTTCCATACTGTTTTTCACAGTGGTTGCACCAGTCTGCAGTCCCACCAACAGTGCACTAGTGTCCCCTTTTCTCCACACCCTCTCCAACACTTGTTAACAAACAACATGTAGTATCTCATACAGTTTTGAGAGTCAGGGATGCAGGTGCAGCCTCCGTGGGTGGCTGTGGCCAGGGGGCTCTCATGCGGTTGCAGGTAAGTTGTCAGCTGGGGCTGCAGGGGCTGCTCCCACGGTGGCCCACTCATCTGGCTGGCAAGTTCGAGCTGGCTGTCAGCTCACTGCACCCAGGGCCTGTGGGCCAGGATAGGAGGGCAGGAGTGGTCACGTCTGCTCTGACCTGCCTTCCGAGGTAGGTCATACTTGGTCATTTACACAGTATCCCATTGGTTACAGAGTCATCCCTGCTCACGTTGGAGATGGGGGCTCTACACAAGAACACAAATGCCAGGAGGTGGGGGGCCCCAGGGTGTAAGTTGGTGGCTGATTACCTGCTGGACTCATCATCCCCACCAGGACGAGCTGCAAGTGAGGACTGAATGAGCTCACATAGGGGAAGCACCTGGAATATAGTAGTTGCTCAATAAAGGATCAAGATGATTAGCTTGAGCCAAAAGTTACCACCCACTAATGGCCCCACTTTGTGCCTCGAGTCTAAGTGTCCCCAAGACCTTTCGCCATTCTTTCATCCAGCAACAGCCTTCTGAGCCTCCGCTGTGTCCAGGCCCCATGCTGGGTGCTGGTGACAGACCACTGGACACAATGGGGCCTGGAACAGCAGAGACAAGATGCTACAGCAGAGAGGACTGGCTGGCGAGGGGCTGCTTTGGTCAGTCTCTGTGCAGAGGTAGCTTGTGCACCAAGACCCGTGTGAAGCGAAGGAGCAGTTTGTGTGGTCGGGGTGGGGGAGGGGCAGGGCAGTTCAGGCAGACGTACCAATAAGAGCAAAAGCCCCAGGATGTGAGTTCACGATCCCTGTTCAAGGGGCAGAGTGGAAGCCCGAGGGAGTGGGGGCAGGAAATGAGGTCTGGACAGCAGGAAGAAGAGGAGAGAGAAGACTGACTTTTAGTCTGAGAGCCACGGGAATCTTGTCGTCTGGGTGAGAGACAATGGGGACCCGGCCCAGGCAGGGCTGCGGACTGGCGAGGAGCTGGGAGATGCTGAAGGCAGAGTTGGTTTCGAAGGATGCGTTGTTGAATGGGGTGGGGTGGGAGGGGTGAAGGGAAGAGGTATCAGGGACCGTTTCAGGGTCTCTGACCTGAGCAAGCAGGAGGATGCCATTGCTGTGAGCTGAATCGGAGCAGACCACGGGAGGAGCGGGACGGGGACTGTGGACCTGTCAGACATCCAGGGTGAGATGTCCAGGAGGCAGCGAGAGATACAAGTCTGGTATCTGAGAGAGAGACCGAGCAGAGGATGGAAATTTAGGAGTTGTCAGATGTAGGTGGTATTTAAGCCATGAGTTTGGATGAGATCAGCCGGGAGGAGTGTAGCGAGAAGCAGAGCACCCAGGTCCTCTAGTGTTTAGAGGTCAGAGGAGGAGAGGCCAGCAAGAGATGGGGCAGCTGGGGCAGAAGATGAGGGAGGAGAACTGGACGGGCACCCAGAGATTCACGGTGTGACACAGCCCGCCTCTTTCCACCTCCACCCCCCCGCCCCCACCAGGGAGCGCCACGGCCCTGGAGGCCCCATGGAGTCCATCCTTCCTTTCTACACTTCATCCCTCAGAGGCCTGTGGCAGTGGCTGTGTCCTCCATGTCCTCTATGGGCTGCTGTGAATGAGCACCCCAGAATGTTTGGCCCTTCCGCCCACAGCATTTCCAGCCCATTCACCACTCAGCTCAGCCTCCTGTGGCCCACTCTACTGTCTGACTTTCTCTTAACAGCAGCACTCAGCACTAAACAGGACTATCCCCTCCCTTCGTTTCGACTCCCTGTCTCTGTTAATGCAACCTTAGACAAAAATAGCCTTTCTAATAGCACCAAATACAGAAGATATGAGTAGGAAATCATAAGACATCTGGGGTGGTTGAAGGGAGGGGCTGTGAAGAAGACAAATGGGATTGGTAATGTCTGAAAAAGGGTTTGGGGTTAGACCAGCAAGGGTCTGGTCTGCCACACCAGAGAGTTTGAACTGAGGAGGGAAGAGGATCCACAGAAGGTTCTAGACTTGGAAAATGACACCATCAGGTGAGTTCTACTTCAGAAAGAGTCGTGCTGGGCTCTGTTCTTGGCCTTGTCCCTAGTTACCTCTCCCATGCCCACAGGCCAGCTCTGGCTCCAGGAGGAGCTGGGATGGGGCAAGGCGGCCCCACTCGGTGCAGACGGGCGCAGCGGCTGCAGACACAGAGGCACTACGGGGCGGGGGCGGGGGGGCCCCAGGGAGGCAGCAGCTCGCTGGTTGCTCCACGATTCCAGGAGGGCAATGAGGCTTATATTAATGAGAGGCAATTATGGGCACCCGGATGGGCCTAAGTATAGCTCAGAGCCGAGGGGAGCTGAGGCAGCCAGCTGCTCTCCCTGCAAAGTTGAGGCCTGCCTATTTTAAGACCTCCCCAAGGTGAGGCTCCTGCCACCCCTGGGTGTTGGGTGGCCAAGGGGCTGACACCCGGGGTTTCAGGACCCCTGACCAACAGAGAGCTCAGAGGAATCAGTGTGACGAGGTGACCAGACCACCCTCACTCAGACCCTCTACTGCTTACTGATGGACACTGAGGCCCCGAGAGAGGGACCAGTCCAAGGTCATGGCAAGCACAGAGCAGAGCCAGGACTTGAACACAGGTCCAGCTACATGCACTTTCCACTGTGCTATGAAGTATCCCTACGCTGGAAGCCTTGGCCTGTCCCCAAGAAGCATTGTGAGGTGAGGAGGGAAGTGTGACTGAAATATGTCCAGCACCTACATGCCAGTGGCTTTCTATGGGACATCACGATTAATCCTTATCACAACCTTGGAAGGGAACAATCATCATCCCCATGTTATACGAGAGGAAGCTGGGGCCCAGGAGGGGTGATTCCATCATCTAGCATCCGATGCACGGTGGGGAGGGAACAAAGTACAGTGGATCCTAGTTATGTCTTGTTTTAAGGTCAGGAAACACTCTGAGGTTTACACAGGAAGTCCCTTGGGAACACCTGTGACAGGTGAGGGTTGCAGGATTGGGCAGAAGGAGGATTTGGAGCAAGATGCTGTTACAACAAAGGCCTTGGCTAATTCCATAGGAAGCTCTGGAGCTGGGACAGACCCTCAGGGTTGTTGTGAATTGGGCAAGACAGCCAGGCCTTGGTGCCTGCACATCAGCCAGCTACTGGGCTCAGGCTGCCCCTGGGAAAGGAGCGTTACCTTGGTGAAGTGTCTCCCTTTGGCTAAGAGCAAGTCCTAGAAAGTACCCGGCTGTGCACTAGCAGCAGCCCCAGTCCTAAAGGGGTGACCTGGGTGGCCGTTACAGCATCCCCTCCCTGCCCGTCTGCAGATCTGTTCCCACTCCTCTGCCCCTCAGATGAGAAGAGCCAGTCCCTGCCCACAAGGAGGTTATGGAACATAACTCTGCGGAGCTGACAGGCCAGGGGATACTGGGAGAAGGGAGGCCATCCGTGCTGATGAGGAAGGAGAGAGTGAGTGGCTGGTCCACGAAAAGTTGAAAACCACAACCTATTAAAAAACTGTAGAGACAGAATGGAAAAAAATACTTGCAAATCATATATCTGAAAAGGGCTTAATATCTAGAACACATAAAGAACTCCTGAAATGACACAACAAGTGACAAATCACCCAATTAAAAGTGAGCAAAGGACTTAACATACATTTGTCCAGAGAAGGTATGCAAATGGCCAATGAGCCCATGAGAAGATGCTCAGCATCATTAGTTACCAGGGAAATGCAGATCAAAACCACAGTGAGATAGCAGCCCACACCTACCAGGATGGGTCTACTTTAAAAAGAAGAGAAAAGAACAAGAGTTGGTGAGGATGCGGAGAAATTGGAACCCTGTACATGGCCAATGGGATGTAAAATAGTGCAGCCACTGTGGAAAACCATTGGGCGGTTCCTCCAAAAAGTAAACACAGAATACCGTATGACCCAGCAATTCTACTCCTAGGTATACACTCAAAAGAATCAAAAGCAGGGATTCACGCAAGGATTTGTATACCATTGCTCATTGGACACATTATTCATAGTAGCTAAAAGATACACTCTGGCTGGCGTAGCTCAGTGGATTGAGCGCAGGCTGCGAACCAAAGCATCGCAGGTTCGATTCCCAGTCAGGGCACATGCCTGGGTTGCAGGCCATGGCCCCCAGCAACCACACATTGATGCTTCTGTCTCTCTCTTTCTCCCTCCCTTCCCTCTCTAAAAATAAATAAATAAAATATTTTTTAAAAAAAGATAGAAACACCCCACATGTGCATCAGTAGGAGAATGGACAAAATGCGGCATACAGGAGTATGTGCTATGGAATATTATTCAGCCATAAAAAAGGAGCGGGGTTCTGCTACGTGCTACAACATGGGTGAACCTTGAATACAGTATCCTTAGTGGAATAAGCCAGATACAAAAGGACCAGTATGGAGTGATTCCACTCACATGATATCTAAAGTAGGCAAATTAATAGAGACAGAAAGCAGATTAGAAATTACTAATTCAAGGACTCGGGGAAGAGGAAGAATAAGGAGTTATTGCTTGATGGTGGTAGAGTTGCTCTTTGGGCTGATGGACAAATTTCGAACATTGATCATAGTGGTATTTGCAGAACATTGTGACCGTAATTAATGCCACAGAACTATATACACTTACAAATGGTTCAAATGGCAACTTTTATGTCATATATATATATGACATATATACATATATATATGTATATAGTCACAATAAAAGCAAGACCCCTGGGAAATAAGTAAATCCATAGAAACAGAAAGCAGACCGGTGGTTGCCAGGGGCCGGAAGGAGTAGGGAGCAGGAGTAACTGCTGGCTGGGCACAGCATTTTCTTTTCGGGTTAAGAAAGTATGTTAGAACTAGATAGAGGTAGTGGTTACACCGCATTGTGGACGTACTGAAATGTCACTAAGTTATACTCTTTAAAATGGTTAATATTATGCAAATTTTCCCTCAGTTCTTTTTTAAGGGAGGAAAAACCTGTGGGGAAATGAGGTCGATGGGATGCAGCCAAATGAGTACTCAGAGAAACGGATCCCCTTCCCAATGACACGTTCATTAGATACAGGAAAGTCAGACAGTGAATGGATTGAGTTTCCAGCTCAAAGAGGTGGATGAGGGGTTAAAGAAACGAGAGTATCCTGGCCCCCCATTGTCCAGGTGAGAGGCAGGAGGACAGAGGCAGAGGAGACAGGAAGGGGACACCATCAGGAAGCATAACCAAGCAGAATCACTGTGGCTCGGCGGCCGTCTTAGTTGGGGCTCCCCAGAAGCATGCCTAAGACAAGGATTCGAGTGCAAGTACTTCCTCTGGGAGTAGGCGGCGCGTGCGGGAGGGGAGGTAAGGCAGTGAGGAGGCAGCCAGTGAAAGGAGCATTACCAAGCCAGTGACCACTGTGGGCAAGTGGAGCTCGGTCCCCATGGGCAGCTCTCAGTGTAGAGCCCCTCCCTCCGTTGTCCCACCGACAACTGAGGGGTGGAGGACCTAGGGCATTTATACACCAGTTCTCCAAAAGTCGAGACAGCAGCCAGGTGGGGGATTGTTAACTCTCTGGCGATTCCTGCAGGCCACGGCCACTTGTGAGCAGAGTGGGCTCCAGCTGTCGGGGGAAGTCCCCCCAGCCACCCCGCCTCAGGGATGCCAGTGCTGACAGCTGGAAGTCAGCCTGTTGGGCACCATAGTGATGAGACCACAGGAGATATGGGTGGGCTTCCCACAGCCACTGTTGTTGTGAACTAGTGGACACGAGGCCAGTATCAGTCAGGTTCTTGTTGAGACACAGAAACCCAATTCAGACTTAAACAGAACGCCTCTTGACTCTTGTACCTGAGACATCAGGCAGGATCTTGACCAAGGACTCTGGGCTGACACTCCACCCAGCACAGCAGCTCTAACAGAAAGGAAGCCACCTCTTTTCCAAAAGTTCAGCCCTAATCCCAGGGCAATTCTCATTGGCTAGTGAGGATCCTGTTTCCGTCTCTGAGCCAGTCAGTACTCAGGGATGCAGGACTCTGATTGGCCAGGACTAGGTGATGAGTCTATCCCTGGGGTTCTGGGCTGGGACTGGCTCCACCTAAACCACAGGATGCCAGGCACAGTGGGGGATGTTATAGGGGAAGGACGTGGAAGGTCAGGAGGGGGACGAATTCAAGGAGATGCCCAGGTGTCGTGTGAGCCCCCACTGGGTGACACTGAAGCATTTTACTGATGTAGGGACACTGGGCCTGCCCAAAATCCTGGTAAACACCAGCATTTAAATGGGGTAGAAGGATAGATATTCAGGGCCCCAGAAGCCAAAGAAAGAGATTTTTTTAACTGTTTTTTTATTGTAGTTCAAGTACAGTTGTCTCCATCTTCCCCCCAGCACTCTCCCCGTACCCCAGCCATCCCTACTTCCCACCCTTGATCCTACGCCCTTTGGTTTTGTCCATGTGTCCTTTATAGATGTTCCTGAAAACCCTCCCTGCTTTCCCCCCAAAGGAAGAGACTTTTAACAATGAGGGCCCAGGCACAGGAAGGAAAGCCGCTGAGAGGTCACTTGTTGTCCTTAAAGTATCTAGTCGGGCTCTGGAGGTCTCCTTGAGGGTGGAAGCCCCCACTCTCCGCCCTATAATCCTCCAAGGCAGGTGCCTGTGCAGCTCCTTCCCCCACAAGACAGGCAACGGTCCTTACCAGCCAAGTCACCAGGGCTCGGGGCAGGGTTGCCCCGCCCCCACCACAGGAGCAGCACGCGCCCACAACTCACAGTTCCCCGAGCGCCTCCCTCACATCCTCCTCCTGGCCCCATCTGGCAACCCCAGTCTAGGCTGCAGGAGGTGGCCACGGGCCCAGGTCCACGCGGTCCTCCTAGAGCAGATCTGGCTTGCTGGGGTCAGGAGTGCCTGTGATGTCAAACCGAGGCCAGCTTCTCCCGGGGGCGGGGAAGGCACGGGCAGAGTATGTGCCCTGGGCTGGGAGAACTGAGTGTAGTGTGCACTTCTGGGCCCAGGCTCCTGGAGACCACCGTCTCTACCACATGGCATTTCTAGGGAGTCCAGCCCCTGCCTAGCTGGTGGGGCTGTATTTGCACACAATGTTCTGTTTTCAGGGTTGCCGGCCTTTCTTGAGTGGCATCGAGGACATATTGCTGCACACACAGTTCCCCAGCTGGAGCACCAAGAGGCTGGCCCCTGAGCCCAGAGGTCACCGTGGCCCCGAGGGGATTTGAGGAGACCAGAAAAAGACTGGGGGTCGGGAAGTTCTGGGGGCAGTTTTGCATTTTCCTGAAATTGTCTTCAAGAAGAGGTTCGCCTTGAGGGAGCTGCTGCTGTCTGGAGTGGAGCGGGGACCTTGACTGTCTGCGTTACCTATTCCACCTTGACTACAACTCCCTCTCCCAGCCTCAGTTTCCCCATCTGTACAATGAAGATAGGGTCCCCCACCTCACGTGGCTGTTGTGAGGATATGGTGTAATGAAGATGAAGATATGAATCAGCAGACTTCCTCTCCAGGCTGGGGATAAATATTCTGACGAGCCTCCTGGTGGAAGCAGAAATGCTTCCGAGGGGGCAGCCCAGCCACAAGGACCGAACCCAGCCTTCTCTGGTCTCCAGGCGTGGGGCCCATCTGGCTCCTGGAGTCACAGAGAGTGTGGCAGAGCGGGGGAGGAACCCCATACACCCGCACTCTGCACCAGTCTCGGGGGAAGGCCTGGCGCACTGTGAGTCATGAAATTGGCTGGATCCGAGGAAATAATTCTCAGATCCTTGAGAGTCTTGGGAGCAGCCTGGTTGGGGCGACAGATGTAAAGCAGAAGAGGAAGAGTGTGGGCCCCAGTCCTGCCTCGGGCGCTGGACCTACTGTATGATCTTGGGGAAGTTCTTCCCCGCTGAGGGCCTCGGGTGCCCCATCTACAAGATAGAGCTTCACTGAGGCCAGTGTTCTCCGTGCAGAGGTTTTAGGGGGTCTGGGATTCGCCTTCAAAGCTGCTCTGAGAGGTGGGGAAGGGTCTGGGGCACCCAGACCCATGCTTGCTGTGTTCGTGTCCTGTTGCTGCTGTAACCAAGTACCACAACCTTAGTGGCTTAAAAGAACACAGATTTATTATTTTAGTTTTAGAGGTCAGAAGTCCAAAACAAGTCACAGGGCTGCCTTCCTTCTGGAGGCTCTAGGGACGAACCTGACCCCTCGCCTCTTCCAGGTTCTAAAAGGCTGCTGGCTCACAGTGGCCCATGCACTACCCTGCCTCACTCAGAGCTCTGCCTCCTCAGCCACACCCCCTTCTGACCCCAGCCCTCGGGTCTCCCACCTAAAAGGGCCCAGGTGATTAGGTTACCCTTCCAGATAATCCAAAGTAATCTCCCCTCTCAAGATCCTTAATCCTATCTGCAGAGTCCCTCTTAACACATAACATAATCACAGGTTCTGGGGATTAGAACTTGGGCACCTTCGGGAGACACCATCCTGCCTACTACACTTGGCTTCAGCCAGAGCCCGTGCACTCTGATGTGGCCCAGCCCCTCTGAGAGCTGGCCCCCCACTGCCCTTGCATTCACTCACTCTGTCCCAAACCAGACCAAGCCTTGGGAGTCCTCCGAGCAGGGCCAGTCGGATCTCGGGTTTAGAAACTTACCTCCCCTCTGCTCCATGATAGAGATGGGAAGACTGAGCCCCAGATAGGAAAGGGGCTTTCCTGAGTGTGAGGCTGGTGTTTCCAGGATGGGCCTGGCTGGAAGACCCAGCTAGCCCAACTGCCCCCATTTTACAGGTGGATAAACTAAGGTACAGTGGTTCCACTTGAACGCCGGCCTCCCCTGAGGCCCTGTCCTGCCCACACAGTCCTGATGCATGTGCCCGTAAATCAGCCTGAGAACTCTGTTCCCGGCTGGCGGGCACGGATCCATCTCAGTGGGAAACGGTGGGCTCGCAGGCTCACGGGCCTCTCTGAAGTCCGCAGGCCCCGCGTCTTAGCCCAGAGGTCACACTCAATAGACTCTTGTTGAGGACAGAGCAGGTTTTTACAGACGGCTTACATCTGATGCAAGGGTTCCCCTGGCATGGTAAAGAGCTGAGCAGTGCTGCCCCCAGACCCCAGGAAGGGGGCCCCTGCCCCGGACCCTACTCTTTCAACCATGTCCTTCCCCTTGCTGCCAATGGCAGCAAGAAAGTGAGGAGCGGCCAAGTGGACATGGCCACAGGGAATCTACATCCCTGAATTAGACCACACTCTGGATGCTAGGGACCCTGGAATTCCCTGTCCAAATGACCCTTGATTCCAGGATCAGCATGGGATCTTCCCATGGGTGGCCTGCATTGCCAGTGGGACCACCCCGAGGCCTGAGGGGTGGCCGTTGGGGGGCATGTGGAGTGAGCTTGGGGTGCACACCTGTGTGACTCCTTATGATGAGGGACAGAGTCAGAGATGGGAGGAAAGAGGAAGATAGGCAGTAGCCCCACGCCACCACATCCCACCAGAAATCGGGGGAGACCAGAAGTCTTCTGAGTTCGAACCTTATGAGGATAATTGGTTGAGGTGGGAGAGTAGAAGATACTTTGTTTACCAGTTCGCTAGCCTGAGATGTAACTTCCGTTCATACACACGGCGTGTGGGCCTCCATCCACACTGCTGTCCTCCAACCCACGAGGTTAAGGGCAGGCCAGGACTCCAGAAACCCCTAACCCTGCCATGTGTGGGGGTCCAGCTGGCCTTCCCAGCCCCCTGTCTCCTCCAAATCCAGCTGACCTCTCCCTGTCTTCTCTCCCCAGGATAGCTGCTGCCTGGGAGAGGTGACCCGGGCACCCCGGTAGGGCGACGGCCCCTGCCCCAAGGGCTGGGATCATGAAAGGCCTCGGTGACAGCCGCCCCCGCCACCTCTCCGACAGCCTGGACCCACCGCACGAGCCCCTGTTCGCAGGGCCTGACCGCAACCCCTACTTGCTGTCGCCCACGGAGGCCTTTGCCCACGAGGCTCGCTTCCCTGGGCAGAATGCTCTTCCAGGAGATGGTCTCTTCCCGCTCAACAACCAGCTGCCACCGCCAAGCAGCACCTTCCCCCGCATCCACTATAACTCCCACTTCGAGGTGCCAGAGGAGAGCCCCTTCCCCAGCCACGCCCAGGCCACCAAGATCAACCGGCTGCCCGCCAACCTCCTGGACCAGTTTGAGAAGCAGCTGCCCATCCACCGCGATGGCTTCAGCACTCTCCAGTTCCCCCGCGGCGAGGCCAAGGCCCGCGGGGAGAGCCCCGGCCGCATCCGCCACCTGGTCCACTCAGTGCAGAGGCTCTTCTTCACCAAGGCTCCCTCGCTGGAGGGCACGGCCGGCAAAATCGGTGCCAATGGCGGCAAGAAAGGTGGCTTGGAGGACGGCAAAGGCCGGAGGGCCAAAAGCAAGGAGCGGGCCAAGGCTGGGGAGCCCAAACGGCGCAGCCGCTCCAACATCTCGGGCTGGTGGAGCTCCGACGACAACTTGGACGGCGAAGGGGGTGCCTTCCGCAGCACTGGGCCGGCCTCCGGGCTGATGACGCTGGGCCGCCAGGCAGAGCGCAGCCAGCCGCGCTACTTCATGCACGCCTACAACACCATCAGCGGGCACATGCTGAAAGCCGCCAAGAACAATACCGCCGACCTGACCTCCCCACCACCCCCGCCCGCACCCCCGGCCTCCTGCCCCAGCCTTGGGGTGGGCACTGACACCAACTATGTCAAGCGGGGCTCCTGGTCCACTCTGACCCTCAGCCACGCTCATGAGGTCTGCCAGAAGACCTCAGCCACCTTGGATAAGAGCCTGCTAAAATCCAAATCCTGCCACCAGGGTCTAGCCTACCACTACCTGCAGGTGGGTCCCTTCCAGGGGCAGGGTGGGGTGAGGGGTATGAGGAAGGCACAGTTGTGATTATTTGGAAAGTTGCTTCACTCAGACCTCTGTCTACTCACCTAGGAAATGGGTGACTGGTAGTGCCTGCTTATGAGGGGATTCCTTCCACTGCTTATGCTCTCAGCAGACATTGGTAAGGACCCTTCTGAGACCAGCCCTGAGTAGAGACTAAAACATGTGCTGCCCTTTAAAAGTCAAATCTGGGCCCTGGCTCACGTAGCTCAGTGGACTGAGCCCAAGCCTATGAACCAAAGGGTCGCTGGTTCGATTCCCAGTCAGGGCACATGCCTGGGTTGCCGGCCAGGTCCCCAGTAGGGGGTGCATGAGAGGCAACCACACATTGATGTTTTTTTCCCTCTCTTTCTCCTTTCCTTGCCCTCTCTCTAAATAAATAAAATCTTTTTTTTTTTTTTTTAAGAAGACAAATCCGGAAGCTGTGCTGTCTACCCACCTCATAGGACCAGTTGCACAGCATTCTAACTGCCAGCCTCCTGAGCGCTACTCCTACCAATCTGGGGGCTCCTTGAGGACAGGGACCAAAACTGGTGCAGTTGTGTGTCCCCACGGCCCAAGGCAGGGTTTGGCATAGAGGAAGTGCCCAGGAAGTGTGAGAGGGGACGGGGCTAGAGGACCAGATGGACACTTAGATGAGCAGAGCTGGAAATAAGTAAGCCGTGGCCCCGACTGTCAGGGTGCTGGGAGAGAAAGACACGTGCACATACAGTCCCGTCAGCATGAGCAGAATGTTCTGGAGATCAGCATGGAGTAGGCTGTGGGGGTGCAGAGGCCCTAACCTTGTTCAGGGGACTGGCTTTATTCTTTCAAATGCTAATGTTTGTTGAGGCACTTATTATACACCAAGGCCACACTCAGGGAAAATGGCAGAAGGCTCAGCCATCTCCGTGGCTACACATCCCCCAGGTTTCTCAAGGGCAGGGACAGGGACAGAGCCCAAGATGTGGGTGGCAGTTCCAGGAAGCGGATTCTAGTGCACGTCAAGGTGGAAGGGCCGCCTCTGCAGGTAGTGAGCTGGCCTACCTGTGGGGTGGGGGGTTGCCATGCAGGCCTGGCCGGCCTTTGGGGACACGCGGATGCATTTTTGAACCAGATGAACATCAAAGTCTGACAAAGGCCCGAGTTCTTGTCATTCTATATAAAATGCCAAAGGCAGTGAAATGAAGGAGAAAGGCTATTTTTTTTAATAAGGAGAAAATGAAATCTAGGCAATGTTTTATATATCTGAGGCTTTTATGGCTCTCAATCCACCTCCTAGTTTAGAAATAGAAGACTGTTGTGTGACCTGGCTTCCTCTCACAATGGTGTGGTCTGTCTGATCATGTGAAAACGCTTCAGGAACACCGGGAGAGGGCGGCCCTGCAGGCCCTGAGGTGGTGCTGCCCCACTGCATGACGGGAGACAGGTGGGTGGGGGCTGAGGCAGCAACAGGTATTGAGCAGAAATATACAGGCCACCTTCCCTATGGACAAGTAGAGGTAGGGAGGCTGGACTAGCAAATGGTTTGGGGGGTAGAATGTGCAGACTCTCGTGACTGGCTGGGCAGTCAGCTGGGGAACGGGGTTTGGGAAGGCTGAGGGGATGCCCTAGGGTGGGAGTCCCAGACATGAACCCTCCCTTAGCTAGGAATCAGCCACCAGTAATACAGGCAATAAGAAGAATGTGGCATCTGTGCAGCCGTGGTGATTTGGGGAGTGTGTATTTGTGCACCTGGTAAGGAATGGGTACGTTGTGGACACAAGAAACATGTGTACCTGGGTATCCATGGAGAAGTAGAGACGGAGTGAGGGTGTGCCCTCTGCATGCGTTGAGCAGAAATACGCATGGTGAGCTGGGCATATGTTGAGATATGTCCACGGTGCAGTGGTGGCTAGCGTATATGTGACGTGTGTGAGTATGCACTGTGTTTATTTTGTGTACACACTGAAGGGTATTCACACAATGTAGGGGCTGCTGGGGTGCCTCCTTGGTGAGGTGGGTGTGTGTGGGAAAGTAGGCCTGCTCTCAGGTATGTACACATGATGAGGCCTGTTTACTGTGCTGGGGCTGAAGCGGTATAAGTGCTGAGATGTGCACACTCATTCATCACGAGGCGAACGTCCACTGTGTGTACACGTCTGTGTGTATCAGATGAGCCGGGGGGTGGGCTGTGGGTGCTGCCCTGGAGCAGCTGGCAGAGCCTGGCCTTAGAGAGACAGAGGCGGTCCCCTCTATCAGTTTCTGCCGCTGTAACCACCAGGGACTAAATGTGCCCTCACAGCTGTGATCTCACTTGCCCTTATCACAACCTCCTTCCACAGGTGGGGGGAGGGTCTCTGAGGTTCAGATGGGAAAACTGAGCCCTTTTTCCAGCTTACTGAGTGGCTATGCCACTCTCAGAGCCAGCTCCCTGGTCCTCAGTTTACTGACCAGTGGGATGTGGAACTGTGATTGGCTTGGAGGACCCCACCCCCATACTGATGCGCTAGGGTCCTCTGACCCCTGCTCCCCCATCCCAGGGCCAGGCTCTTGGTGTCAGGTCTGGGGGCCTCCCGCAGGCCTGCTGTTCTCATCTGTGCAGTGGCATCATCAGCCGTCCTCTGAGATGGGGGGGAAGTGACGTGAACACAGTGGTGACTTAGAAAGGTGTCTGCAGCTCATGGTGGTTTTGCTGGGGCATCCAGCCGGGGATCCATGGAGCAATCTGAGGTCGGAAATGGGCAGGGACTGGCTTAAGGCCCATAGTGAAGTTGTGGCAGAGCCGGCCCTGGACCCCAGCTATCCTTCCCAGCCTGGGGCTTTGCCCAGCTGCTGGGTGGCTCCAATGGCAGTACCCAGCGCCAAAGGTCGAACTCTCTGAGATGGGGAACGAGAGAACTCCAGGACCGGTGCTCTGACCCAGGTGATGAGCCTGAGGCTGAGCACCCGGTGGTTCTCTCGAAGTGTGCTGAGGCCCTTCCACCCATTCCCAGGTGCCCGGTGGTGGCGGCGAGTGGAGCACTGCATTGCTGTCCCCGCGCGAGGCAGACACCACAGCGGAGGGCCACATCCCGTGCCGACGCATGCGCAGCGGCAGCTACATCAAGGCCATGGGCGACGAGGACAGCGACGAGTCTGGCGGCAGCCCCAAGCCCTCACCCAAGACTGCAGCGCGGCGCCAGAGCTACCTAAGGGCCACACAACAGTCTCTGGGAGAGCAAAGTAACCCTCGCAGGTGAGCACGCAGGTCCTCTCTTCATAGTCCGGCCCCCAAGCAAGCCCTGCCCCCCAAGGCCCCGCCCCTAGACGTCCAAGTCCGACCCTCGAGGTCTCAGCTCCTACCTGAGCCCTGCCCCCGGAAGCCCCGCCCACCAGAAGCCGTGGCCACTGGCGTGTTCTGCTTCCCAAATGTCCCTAAAAGTGAGCCCCGCCGCTGTGGGAGCGCCGCCCACAAGGTAACCAGGTTCCATTGGAGCTCCGCCTCTTCAGGTGAGCCCCGCCCGCACAGGCGCTCTTCCCTGGTGAAGATTCTTGCTCTGTACAAGCTCACAGGCAAGCCTTGCCCCCTAGGTGAGCCCTGCAGTTACGCCCTATCTCTGGAAACCTCTCCTTTCTCCCTTTTCGTCTGTCCCCAGAGAGCCCAGCCCCACAGATGAATCTTGCCTGAGACCAGAACCTGAGCCCACAGTGACCCAGGCACCCTACGTGAACCTCTCTTCAGGCTAGGCCCTTCCTGAGGTCCTCATCCTTAGGTTGACCCTTGCACTTTGACTGACTTGACTCTGGAGAGCCCCTGCATTTGGTGAACCACCCCATAAGCCCCCCAGCAGTAAGTCCTGACCACAAATGAGCCTCATCCTATGCTAAACCAGGAGGAGAGCCTCCCTAGAGTGACTAGCCAGGTGAACCCTGCCCGTAGGAGTCACATCCCCAGGTGAGTTCCACTCTCACAGGGAAACTGCCCCAGGGGATGCTCTATTTCAGCTTAGGAGAACCAAGCCTACCACCTAGGCCAGCACTGCCCAGGAAAGTGTCAGAGGCCCCTCTGCCTGTGTCCCTGTAATCAATCCCTGTGGTGAGCTCCAAGACGGGAGGAGAGAGAGTCCATAAGGCAAAGGGAGATAGTCAGCCTTCACCTGTCCTTCATTCTGCCTGGAAATCTGCTATTCGAGCCTTAGCCTGTTGCTTTAAGGCTTGAAAGAGCCAGTGAAAGTATGAATGAGTGGAACACACACACAGAAAGCAGCTATTGAAATGTTAGCGAGAGAGGTGAGCTTTCACATGCAAAACTCACCATGGGGATTACAACAGAAAGGGATGAGGGGCAAGTTATGGAAAGTCTATCCAGTGAGTACAAAACAGGTGAAACTCGGTGCGGGGGATTCGAAGTCCACCGAGGAAGAAAAACAAAAACAAGTCAGGAACAAACAAAAGAAAGACTCGCAAGAGCTGAGGAAAACAAGCTTAGTCCTAGTTCTCCAACTAGTGTGGGCTCAGACCCAGGCTTCATGGAGGAGGCGATCTGCGAGGACGGAGACAGGAAGGAGAGCAGGTCAGGTGGCAGCGGGACTGAGACAGGGAGGGGACAAGCCAGGGGTCTCGCTGGCTGGGGCAGAAGGCGGGGAATGGTCTGCAGGGGAAATTCAGGACACCACTGGCCAGTCCCAGGTCAGTTCCTCTCTGAACCTCAGTTTTCCCATCTCTAAGTGAGCGGGCCTGAGCTGGATGACCTCTAAAACCTCTTTTAGGCCTGAGGTCCTACAATTCCATGAATGATCAGTGGGCGTTAAAATTGGAGAGGTGGTCAGGGCCAGGGCACAGGCCTTGAATAAGAGGAATAGTAACAATATAACAATAGTAACAATGATAACAAGAGTAGTCATAGTAATGGGCGCCACCTGTTAGCTCTTGCTGTACTCTGGGGTCTACTGCCCCAGTGCGCTTTAGTCTGCGTCGCTGAATCCTCCTTGTCACAGCCCCAGCAGGCAGGCAGTGTCGTTCCCACTTAGTGGGTGAGGAGACTGACACTTAAACAAAGGTGATAACTTGTCCAGGGTCACCCAGCAAGGAAACTGAACTCCAGTCCAAGCCTGTCTAAATCCAGAGCCTGAGCTGTTGGCTGCTTGGACCTTATCCCCAGAGTAGTGGGGGGCAGGGAGTGTGAGGGTTGCAGGGGGGTGAGGCCCAGGGTCAGGTAGATGTGAGAAGAGCTGGGACCATGGGGATGATTGGTAAGTCTTCAGGGGCCTGGTGGGGGCCACCTGACATCACGTGAAAATTGATGCCCTTTGGGCAGCCTTGTCTGAGTTCATTGCTGTGGGTCTTGATGGACTCCACCTCCTCTGTCCAGCCCCCAGAATTGCCCCAGACCTGCAGGGGAGGGGTCTGTAGAGTTGAGCTAGTGTGGGCCAAATGGGTTTGAACTGGTCAAAAGCAAGCTTGTGCTGCCACCTCATGGCTACAGCAGATATGACAGGCGAGGGCTGCCTGCACCCTCCAACCTCCCAAGGTCTCCAAAAGCTGGGAGCACTCTGCTCATTGCCCTGCCCCCACCACCTTCACTATCAGACCGGCAGTGACTTCCATTTTTCCCTCTGCCACTGAATGACCGTGGCTAGTCTTTTCTCCTCTGAACCTCGGTTTCCCAAGCTGAACAATGGGTGGGCTGAGCCCTGTCTGCTCCCTGCCCCCACCAGGAGCCTGGACCGCCTGGATTCTGTGGACGTGCTGCTGCCCTCCAAGTGTCCGAGCTGGGAGGAAGACTACAACCCCATCAGCGACAGTCTTAACGACTCCAGCTGCATCAGCCAGGTGAGGGTGCTGGGCAGCCTGAAGGTCGGTGTGCCCGGGAGAGCCCCAGCTCCCACCCCGGAGGACAGACGCTGGGCCCAGCCCCTGCTGAGTGGCCTGCACTGTGCTTCTGTTCAGTCTTTGTTCTCGAAGCTGCCTGCCTGTGTCTCTCTGACTGTCCTGTGCCCGGGGAGCAGTCACGGGCCGACACTGCACGGCCCGGGCTGTGGATCCCCAGGGCCCACATCACTGCTCTAGACCCCGGGCCCTGAGGTGGGAGCCAGAGACCTGGGTTTGGTCCCAGCCTTGTCACGGATGATAGGGACGCAGGACAAGTCACCCGCTCCCTGAGTCTGTTTCCCGATTTCCTGCGGGAGCGTGGTAATTCCTATTCCAAAGGGTTGTGAGGAATCAATGAGATGATGAACATAGAGTGTCCAGCGAAGGGTAGCTACCTTCGTGGTTCTTGTCGTCTTGCTGTGTGACCCCAGAGTACCCCACTCTGGAGTACTAACAGCAAAGGCATCCTGTGCTGCATTTTTAATGCTCGGCTCCTTGAACCCTCACAGCCACCCCTGCGGGGACGTTATTATTCTTGTCCTCATTTCACAGATGAGGATGCTGAGGCTCAGAGAGGCGAGGTCACGCAGCCAGGAAGAAGCAGAGGTGCCCAGGGACCCAGGGTTGTCAGACCCCGCCCTTTAGAGTTTGCAAAGGTAGGACTGGCCACAGGCTCGAGAGCTCCCCCCACGGTGTGGATATGGAGCCAAGGCCCACTGAGGGCAGACACAGGCCAGTGGGAGGACAGCCAGGCAGTGAGGGCAGCCAGGTGCAGACCCAGCCTTCTCACCAGGCAGGGACGGCCCGGGTCACACTGTGTGCCTGCAGTCCCGTAGCCCAGGCTGATGGACCGCTCAGAGCCAGACACCTCTGGAACCCCCAGCTCCATTATCCCTCTCCTGGCCGAGCCTGCCCCAGGCCTCCACCCTCAACACTGTCATTCCCAGACTCCAAGGAGACTGACCTCAGGCATGAGGAGGGGTCACCCTCACCCAGGCCCCACCAAGTCTCACCTGAACAGTTGTCCTGGCCTCCATGCCTGCCACCTCCAACCTGTTCCCAGCAGCCAGAGGGAGTTTGTAAAAGACTTACGGCAGAGCACCTGACAACCGGCTGCAAACCTTCCGTGGCTCCCACGTGCCCAAGGGAGAGCCCTTACTGCCTCCCTCAGGACTTACTCTGTCTCTCACCCTACTACGGCCACACTGGCCTCCTCTCTGTTCCTCACACGTCTTGTTCCTACCCCAGGTCGCTGCACCTGTTGTTCCCTCTTCCAGGGGTACTAATCCCTCAGATCTTTGTATAGCTGACTCTTCCCTGCATTTCAGGTTTTCATCAAATGTCACCTCCTCAGAGGGGCCTGCCCTGTCCCGTAAAGGAATCCCCAGGGCACTGTTCCTTACCCTGCTTAATTTTCTTGACAGCACGTACCGTTATCTGGAATTACGTTTGTTTGCTTGCTTACTTAATGTCTGTCTTGCTCTTAAGACTGAGAGCTTCCTACAGGCAGGGACCTTGCTGTCTTGTTCTCCACAGTGTCCCTGGCATGTGGCACACGTGCTGAATGGACGGCTTCCCTCCCTGTCTCTTCCACCCTATCACATTCTCTCGGCCCTCGGTCTTCCTGTCTGTGTCTGTGTCTCTCCCCTCATTTCACACTTGTCTCTGATTCTGTAGTGCATCTCATTTCCATGTTTCTCTCTGTGTCTGTCTTTCTCTCTCTCTCTCACACCCATCTCCACCCCCTGCCTGACCCTCGCACCTGGACCACATTTATCCTTTGGTTACACAAAAAGGCCAGTTATGGGCCAGGCTGGGGACCCCAGCAGGGCTCTCCTATTACCCCCTGCCCATCCCCAGCTCTGTCCTAGCCCTGGGTCCTCTGATCTCCCAAACCTTCAATCCCAGAGGCTTGAGTGACCTGAGCCACACCTGTGGCTCCAAAGTCAGAGATGTGCCAGCTCTGGTTATGTCTCTGAGGCCTCAAATCCTGCCAGAAGGAGCCCCACCCACCAGGCAATGGACTTTGCAGGCCCTGACCAGGGAAGGGAAGGCTCTGTCCCTAATCTGTAAATCCTGGGGGCTACCCACCCAGGTAAGAGGCAGCAGACAGGGCATCCATGGTGCCAGGGGTCAGACTAAGAGAAAGACGTGTAATCAACAGATTACAAGTCCTCAGCAATGCCCAGCCCCATTCCTGGAGGAAGCCAAGTCACACCTCCTAGAACCTGGGCCTCAGCTGGTCTGAGGAAGTTAGACCAGTAAGCCACAAGCTCTCTTACAGCAGAACCTGAGCAACCAACCCCAGCCCAGCCTTGGTCTCCCCATAACCCTCCCCCTCCCTCTCTTTCTGCAGATTTTTGGACAGGCCTCCCTGATCCCCCAGTTGTTTGGTCATGAGCAGCAGGTCAGTATGTTTGTGATTCTTTCATACCCCAATCCCAGAGTCCAGGGCCGGGTTTTAGGCCTGGCCTCTGAGTGGCTTGCAGCTCCCAGCCCCAGCAGGTACAAGCACCAGGAAAGCCTCCTCCAATGAGGGTGGAGTCTAGGCTCATGTTGGTGCCCTGACCTTCCACTCCCCAGCCTTATTGCTTCACTCCCTTGTGCCTCAGTTTCCTCTTCCCCAAAATGGGAAAGAGTGAGCGAGTTTCTATGAATAGGGAAGAAACAAACCCAGAACAAGGACAAGCATTCCCTGAGAGTCTTTTGGCTTCCTCCCTCTCGCCTCCCGCAAAGCTGGGGAAAAGCCTGGGGTGACTTTTATTTGAACAGGCTGGGGTTTCGTGATATTGACCTCCAGGTCCCAGCCCCTAGACCCCCTGACTTTTCTCCTTTGGGGCCTTTGAGGATGTTGGAGTGTCAGGACTTTTTGAATGCAGAGACTTTTCAATTTTACAGAAATCGAGGCAGGTGGCGCCAGTCCTGGAACCATCTGGCTGCCCTGAGGGCACCCCTCTCCCATGCACATTCATCCTGCCCCTGGAAGCGGCCCCTCTCCCTCCCATGTTCCAGCCCCAAGACCAGAAAGTAGAGCAGAAGAGGTGCTCTGAGCTTAACCCCTCATTGGGCAAGGTACTTGTCTAAGGCCATATGTCCTCTAGGGGCAAAACTAACTAGGATTGGCCCCACATTTCCTGATGCTGGAGGTGGATGCTGTATGTGCCCCCCACGTCACAGTGCCTCTTGCACATATTATTCCAGAAGATCTTTGGGGAGCCCTCAGGCAGCCAGGCTACCTTTTACTTCAACAGGCTCATGGTAAAGATGTGATGTGTTCACATACCAAACCCCCAGGGCAGTTCCTTGCACACAGTGTGTCCTCAGTGATACATATGCCAGCAGCACTGACCGGGTGTCCCCCCTTCCCCGCCCCGCCGCCAGAGCTTGGGAGCATCTTAACCAGCATTGCAGACCCTTGCACTCACCCCACGGAGCTGCCCGTGGTACTAGGCACAGGTTAGCAGGTGTTTCCTCTCCCAGACACCATTCTCAGTTTGTGGCAGGAATTATTTCACTGAATCTGGACAATAACCCTATAAAATTTGGTCTATGACCAGCCTCCAAATTTGGTCTGTAACGGCTCTGAGGCACAGAGCAGTTCAGTGACTTGCCCATATTCACATTGTGAGGAAATGAGCCAGGGATTGCAACCCCGACAGTCTCGTGCCGGATCTGTGGCGTCACTGTGGCGTCCCGAAGCAAGACCCCGTTGCCCTGGGCAGTCACGAGTGCCTCTCAGTATGGCAGCTGCCACTTCAAGTGGCAGCTTTGGACACACCTATCTCTTCAATATCCTCTCCAAGCGAATTCTGAGTATGCCACCCTGCCTTTTAATGTATTAGTAATGTCCCGTGGAACTTTCTGCTGAGACAGAAATGTTCTGTGATCCACGCTGCCTGACAAGGTAGCATGAGCAAGTGAAAGTGAGTAAGGAAATGAACTTTTTATTTGATTTTAATTAACTGATGCCTAAATAGCCCCACGTGGTTAGTTACTACTGAATTGGACAGCACAGATTCAGACCTTCGCAAACATATGCTCCAAATTGGGTGACGATTCACAGAGTCAGTTCACTGGATGCAGCATCCGACAAGCATGGGGGCATTTCATTTCGATGAAGAAACGCTGACTCAGAGGCAGTGATGGCCCGAGGTCACACAGCTTAGTCCAGGGCAGAGCTGACCCCAGGCCAGGTCCAGCTCCGTCCTTTCCTCCACGAGGTGCTTGGTCAACTCCTACGTCTCCCGCAGGATGCGCACCCAGGGCCCATTTCTGGCCAGCTGACTCCTCAGGTCCTCTGATCCCCAGTTGTCAACACGGCCTGAAACATGAGTCAGGCAGGCCCTTCCGGAAGAGCGTGTGTGCCGTGAGGTCCCTTTATGTTCACGCCTCCAGCTGCAGACTCGTAGGATCTTCAGGTCTGTGGTCGTCTCCAGAGGGCACTTGGAAACCACCTAGACGGGGCTGAATTAGATGTGAGACAGCGAACAGCAGCCGTGCTGCCGCTCTCCATCCTCACCGCCACGCCCCTCGTCTGGTGGGGTGTTCTCGCACCAGACGATCGGGTCAGCTTCGTCTCTGGCCTTTGCCTCCATTCCAGACCCCTCCCCAGTATCCGCTGTGTGTCCCAGGGTTAGAGCAATCTTCCCTAAATACACATGTGGGGTGTTTGATTCTGCCACTTACTCACTGGGGCCCCTTGGTAAGTGTGTTCCCTTCACTGTGCATGGTGTGAATTATCTCATTTAATCTTGACAATAATCCTATAAAATTCGGTCTATAACTAGCCCCCATTTTACAGATAGTAAATATCTATACGTTGTAAGATAGTAAATATCTAGCACACCTATTAGCACCCCCATTCCAACATTCTGGGCGGGCATTACTAATTGATTATATAGCCTTCTTTCCCACTGAATTCAGATGTGACCTTAAAATCTATCGGTCCATCAGTGGGACGGGAACCGCGAGGCCCAGAGAGGTGGGAGGGGCTGTGTATCTCCAAGGGCTCCGTGTGCTGATCCCATTCCGAGTGAGACGGACCAGGAGGTGGGCTGAGCTGAGGACCCACAGACTCGACAGCCCTGCCACGGAGCCGGCCACGAAGCTCCCCGTCCCACTAGGATGGGCAAAACTGGCCCCTGACGCCTACCTTTGCCCGGACAGGTTCGGGAGGCAGATCTGAGCGACCAGTACGAGGCGGCCTGCGAGTCTGCCTGCAGCGAAGCAGAGTCGACAGCGGCGGAGGCACTGGATCTGCCGCTGCCGAGCTACTTCCGCTCCCGCAGCCACAGCTACCTGCGCGCCATCCAGGCGGGCTGCTCCTCGCAGGAAGAAGACAGCGTCTCCCTGCAGTCCCTCTCCCCACCGCCCAGCACCAGTAGCCTCAGCAACAGTCGCACGCTCCCGAGTGAGTATGGAGGGCGGCACGGGGGCGGGGGGGGGGGTTGTTTTTTTTTGTTGTGGTGGGGGGCAGCCAGTGGGAAATCCTAGGGAGGCCTTGGGCTGAAATTTCCACCCACTGGCGAACTGGTGCTCAAATGGGGGTCGCAGAGACCGATGCCACCAATACCACCACTGGTGAAAGCTCCAGCTGGTGGGATAGTAGTTGGTTGCCCCTGGCTGTCCAGACCCTGGCTCAGAGCAGCCACCTACTGGTGGGCTGGGCTCTCTTGGACCTATCTGCATTAAAGTAGGCAAACCTGTAGGAAGGACTGGACCCTGAAGAGAAGGCGGAGCATTCCGGGAGGGGATGGGATCCACTTTGAGCCTTCTCAACGGAGTGAGTTTGCAGGGGTCTGTCATATTCAGGATCAGGGACAAACTGCCCTACCCGATACTTGTTCTAAATTCTCTGAAGATAACCCGCTCAAGATCAGAGAAAGAAAGAGGACCCTGTATCACAAAGCAAGCCGCGAAAATCAGCAAAATCAGGACCAAAGGAAGTCATACCACAACATCCGGTTTAGTGGAGAGAGAGCTTGGAGCTTTCTCTGGCTAGCTGTTTCTCCCTGAGTCTGTTTCCCATCTGTACATGAACGGGGGCATAAGCCCGACCCCAGAGGGCTCTTGGGGAGATGAAACTAAGACTTAGCATAGGAAGTGTTCATTTGTGCTTATCAGGGGCTTGCACACAGTAGGAGCTGACAGGTGGTAGCTGTTATCACTGGTTGCAGACTTTACTGTGAGCTTTTTAACAATTGAAGGCAATCGGGGTAGGATTGTTGTCGAAAGAGACAGCTGTTTCGAGTACTCAATTGGTGTTCGATGTTCATAAATGAACCTGACTCCTGTGGATCGCGTGTACATGGGAGACCAGCTTGTTGGCTGAATGAACTGGTTTTTGCGGGAGGGCAGAGCAAGAAACCCCTTTGTTTCCCTATTGCCTGGATGACATACGGGCGGATCCTTGAGCTTTTCCAGTCATTTGTAGCCTTTAAGGAACAGTCTCGCTATCTGGTATTAAGAGTCCAGTCGGGTCTCATTTCATTTCAGACTTTGGTCTCGTCTGCCCCAACATCTCCCGCACCTGCAGTCGGGAGTGGTGGTCAGTGTCTTTTCTGTTCCTCGTTCGCCAACGGCTGTTTCTGGCCCCTCCAGGTCGGAGGGGGAGGTCACCTGTGCAGGTGTTGCCTGGCATCAGGACTTTCCATATGACAGATGCCACATGCTGACTCTTTCTCCTAGGGGGTGCTCTCGGAGCTCCTCCTGTCCTGCATGGCCCACATGGTGCCTTCTTTCCGGGCACAGGCAGTCTTCCTCTGGCCCACTGCTTCTTATGCCCCCTCAGCTCCTCCACCCCGTGATCCCCCTCCTCCCCACTCAGCCTTTCCTTTTCGCTGGGGGGCTTGGCCCTGCCAGGCAGCCATCCGGAGCAGAATACTCTGAAGACAACTCCAGCCCTACTTCCTTCCTCGGCTCCCACATAACCCATGGGAAATGAGGCCTTTGCTTTGCGGCACCCTGAAAGTCTGGGTCGGTCTGCTGCAGCCTTCCTTCTAGACCTGCAATCACACCCAGGTGGCACTGCCAGCCTCACCATCTCAAAGGCCTCCAAGCAGGTGTTGAGGCCCAGGTTCTATGGCCTCCAAATCCAGGGGATACCTGCCCCGCTCTCCCACACAGGCAGTCTTCCACTGTCCCATGGGAGCCTCGGGTGAAGGGTTAGATTCCCCACAACATCAGGCCCATGCCAAGTTCTCTAAGTACGAAGTGGGCCTGGGGGGACATAACAGCACCCCAGCAATTTTCTTCAAATAACCCCTCATTCACTAATCTCCCACAACCTCCATCACTCACGAATGGGCTGGGGATGGGTGAGGGGCTACAAGTCTCAGAACTGTTAGGGTTCCTGTATTGGTTAGCTATTGCTAGAGTAGTCCTGCATGACATACCACCACGAAATCAGTGTAATACAAAAGTTAACATTTCTTGCTCCCAAGTTTGTGAATCAGCTGGGACAGCTCTGCTTCTGGGGCCAGAGGGTCCTCATGGGATCAGTGGCCTAGCCAGGGCGTGCACTCATGGTGGTGGCAGAAGCACCAGAGAGCAGGCCTAACTACACACACACATTTCAAGGCCCCTGCTTGCTTCACAGCTGCTAAAACTCTATTGGCTGAAGAAAGTCATATGACTGAGCTCAAAGACAAGGGATAGAGGAGTACACACTCACCTTTGTGTCAGAAATTGTATTAATATGGCAAAGGGTTTAGATCCAGGGAGGAGTGAAGAATCGGCATCAGTAATTCAGTCTAGAACAGACCACTCTCTTGGCCGTACTGATTTAGAAAATATGCTTGTCCCAAAGATCCCTCCCCAAAGTCTCATCCAATCATAACATCGAGATCTCACGATCTGTGCCAGGTCTGGATGCAACTCCTCTTGATTCAGTGACCTAAAATCTAAAGAGAAAGTTATCCACGTCCCACCCCCAGCTCCCCATGCATCCAGCATACACTGCCGAAATAGGAACAGAATAATTGCAATTCACACACTCCGGTGCAGAAAGAGGGAGAAGGAATTCAGAGACTTACTGGTCCACAGCCATTCTGAAGTCCTTCTGGACAAATGTTGCACGAATACTCTAGGACAGGAAATTTCCCTTGACGAGGCCCAAGCTGTACCACCTGGGGTTGATTCCCTAAGCCATTGTTCTCCAAAGGTCGTGGCTCTGCTCTCTGAAAGCCCTTCCTTTCCTATTCACCTCTTTGGACACTTCTGAAGAGAGCATTGAAGAATGTGCCCTTCGGGCAGCTGAATAGCTTTCTTAGCCTCCTTTGTCCCTGAAGAGAGGGACCCAGATGCCTTTTTATATCTCGAATGGTCTCCATCCCTTCTGCCTAAACTGATCATAGTTTGGGCCACACACCTACCTCAGACACTTAGTGGGTTTTCTCTGTATTTGATTGCACTTAACTCCATGTGCCAAAACCACACCCACAATTATTTTTGAGTCAGACCAGACTCAATTATGACTACTTTGGGCGCATCAGGCTTCTGTGCGGCCAAGCCCTCGAAGCTTTCTGGAAGCCCCTTTGAGCAACTGACAGCATCTACTGGATAGTACCTCATTATTTTATAGTATTAATAAAAGATGTGACAACCACACCCTTGCTTTAATCTTGTCCACATGCTATATCTTAACTGGCCATGACCTTGGTTTGATCTTTGTCCTTTGTCCTTGGTTTGATCTGTATCTTAATTTGAGAATGATTTAATAGCAGGAGAGCCTGGAGTTAATAGATTTTCCAACTCAGCAAGTTCCGGGCCCTCTATACTCCCTTCGAACACACTCCCCCCGTAACACTCCCGATTTCTTTTCTTTTTTTTAAATTGATTTGTAGAGAGGGAGAGAGAAAAACATTGATCTGCTTCCCCACCCACTTATGCATTCACTTGCTGATTCTTATATGTGCCCTGACCAGGGATTGAGCCTGCAACCTTGGCATATTGGGACAATGATGCTCTAACCACCTGGGCTACCTGTTCAGGGCCCTATTTCTTTTATGAATTCTCTTTCTTCTAAGTCCTTATCAAATACATCCCCAAGGAGCCAACTTTTGCTTTCAGCATTTTGCCTGGGTACTATCTTGCCCAAATCCATGTAGTCGCTTCAAGTTGCTGTAGATTGGCAGTTTTACCAAGCATTTCATCTCTACGTGATATGGGTCACCTTTTTTCAAGCCTCCTGTGACATTTTCCCTACTGCTCACACTTGGTCCCAGAGCTAATGGTACATGTTTTTGTTGCTAACACACCGTAGTCTTGGTACCAGTTTCTTTATCTGCCAGCTATTACCACAATAATGCTGTGTAACAAACAAGTGCCAAATTTCAGTGGCACACATAATACACATGTGTTCTCATTCATGAGTGGGCAGGTTGTCCGGTTCTGCTTTGCCTGGCCTGCCCTTCTCATGGTGGTGGCAGAGGTACAAAAGGGCAAGCCCCACTTCTCAAGAACATTTCAAGTCTCAGTTATATCTGCTTATATGTGGTTGGTTAAAGTAACTCACAGGAGTCCAAGGCCAAGGTCTAGGGAAATACACTCCACCTTTTTGTGGGGGAAGCTGCAGTTACATAGCAAAGGACATGAATTCAGGAAAGGATTGGGAATTGAGGCCAAAATCTCAATCACTCACAGCCTACCCCATCACCCAGCACAGCTCACATGGATGATTCAGCATTTGGCTTTTTAAAAAACAAATTTTAAGGTATATTTTATCGATTAAACTATTACAGGTGCCAAATTTTTTTCTCCCTTTTGCTCCCCTCCACCCTGCACCCCCTTCCCACCAGCATTCCATTCCCCCTGTCTCCTTAGTTCATGTCCATGGGTTGTACATGTAAGTTCTTTGGCTTCTCCATTTCCTGTACTATTCTTAACCTCCCCCTGTCTATTTTGTACCTACCCTTTATGCTTCTTGTTCCCTGTACCTTTTCCCCCATTCTCCTCCCTACCCTCCCTGCTGATAACCCTCCTTGTGATCTCCATTTCTATGATTCTGTTCCTGTTTTAGTTGTTTGTTTTTGGGGTTCAGTTGTTGATAGTTGTGAATTTGTTGTCATTTTTCTGTTCATATTTTTGATCACCTTGTTTTTCTTAGATAAGTCCCTTTAACATTTCATATAGTAAGAGCTTGGTGATAATGAATTCCTTTAATTTGACCATATCTGGGAAGCATTTTATCTGCCCTTCTATTCTTTTTTTTTTTTAAAGATGTTATTTATTTATTTTTAGAGAGGGAAGGGAGAGGGGGAGAGAGAGAGAGAAACATCAATGTGCGGTTGCTGGGAGACATGGCCTGCAACCTAGGCATGTGCCCTGACTGGGAATCGAACCTGCGATGCCTGGTTCGCAGCCCGCGCTCAATCCACTGAGCTACGCCAGCCAGGGTCTGCCCTTCTATTCTAAATGATGACTTTGCTGGATAGAGTAATCTTGGATGTAGCCTTTCATGACATTGAATACTTCTGTCCAGCCCTTTCTTGCCTACAAGGTTTCTTTGGAGAAATCAGCTGACAGTCTTATGAGAACTCCTTTGTAGGTAACTGTCTCCTTTTCTCTTGCTATTTTTAAGATTTTCTCCTTCTCTTTAATCTTGGGTAATGTAATTATGATGTGTCTTGGTGTGTGCTTCCTTGGGTCCAACTTCTCTGGGACTCTCTGAGCTTCCTGGACTTCCTGGAAGTCTATTTCCTTTGTCAGAATGGGGAAGTTCTCCATTATTTGTTCAAATAAGTTTTCAATTTCTTGATCTTCCTCTTCTCCTTCTGGCACCCCTATGATTCAGATGTTGGAACGTTAAAAGTTGTCCCAGAGGTTCCTAAGCCTCTCCTCATTTTTTTGAATTCCTGTTTCTTCATTCTGTTCTGGTTGAATGTTTATTTCTTCCTTTTCCAAATCATTGGTTTAATTCCTGGTTTCCTTCCCTTCACTGTTGGTTCCCTGTATATTTTCCTTTACTTCACTTTGTATAGCCTTCACTTTTTCCTCTATTTTGTGACCACACTCAACTATTTCTGTGACCATCCTGATTACCAGAGTTTTGAACTGTGCATGTGATAGGTTGGTTATCTCTTCATTGCTTAGTTCTATTTTTGGAGCTTTGATCAGTTTTTTCACTTGGGCCATATTTCTTTGTCTCAGCACACCTGTTATGTTGTAAGGGGCAGAGCCTTAGATATTTACCAGGGCGGGGCAATTCACTTCACTGCATTGTGGCGCTGTATGTGGGGGAGGAGTCAGAGTGTGAACAATGCCACTTGCTCAGCTCTTGGCCAGCTTTCAGTCACTTCCTCCACTACCACAAACAAATTGGGCCCTTCTGGTGCTGATTCCTGGGTGGGTGGGTTTGTGTATATTCTAGGACCCTGTGTGTCTCTCCAATAAACTCTCCTGTGAGGCTGGGAGTTTTTCCCAACACTGCAACCCCCACAGGTTTTTACAGCCAGAGATTTTGAGGCTTTCTTTTCCCACACTGGAACCCTGGGTTGGGTGGTCTGTCCCACTCCCCAGTTGTTCTTCCCAGTTTGGCCTTATGCAAATGCAGGACCACCTGGTCCGCCAGCCCCTGCCTTGCTACACTTCCTCTCTGCCCTGGCTGCCTGTCTCTGCCCCTCCTACCAGTATGAATGTTTCTTCTTTAACTCCTTGGTTGTTTGGCTTCCATACAGTTTGATTTTCTGGCAGTTCTGGTTATTTTTTATTTTTAAATTTGTTGTTCTTTTGGTTGTGCAAGAAGACAAAGTATACCTACGTATGTCTCCATCTTGGCTGGAAATACTCAACATTTGACTTTAAATGTAGGAATGTAAGAGCTTCAGTTATTCTCAACTGGGGTTTTAGCTTAAACCAAATCACTCAAAAAAGTATCACCTACCCAGACATGTGTGCACATGTGCACCTACTTACAGACATTTGTAAAGTTTTTGTACCCTTAGACCTATATATGGTATGAAAACATACATAAAATCACATACACAATGATATTCTCATATGTACACATAATCTCTATATACACCTGCACGCATACATACATATGTGTCTCCGAGGCTCATTCCACCTCCACACCTCTGAGGACACCCTGCATCTAGCAGATTGGAGCCACCAAATAATTTCACTGTCCACATTTCCCTGGTCAGCCCTCCCTCCAAGTCTCCACAGTGAGCACTAAATACTTGCTTCTCTCTCCTCCACTCTCTGATCCCCTCATGCTCATAAAACTCATTTATTTCCTGGGGAAAATCACAGCCACCAGATTTTCAGATCTGTCCCCAGAGCCATGGTTGGTCCATACAGCACCTTTGTGCTGGGTTAGGAAAGGGTGCCCCTCTCAACACGTAACTGCTGTCTCTGGAAAAATTGTCATAATGTACAATTTTCTATTAGCATAAGATCCTTTACTGCCATCTGCCAGAAATTTGCCATAGTAAGTATAATTCAATTAAGTCTTTGTTGTGAATGGCACGTCCCCTTATATGTGGCATCCTTAATCGTTGTAAAAACTGTACGACCATCGTGGCAGTCCTGCCCATAATCACCTCTCTCCGTACAGAAACACACAGACACACAGGCACAGTTTCATTCATCCACTGTCTCCCCTCAGGGGTTCCCCTGCTCAGGAGGTTGCCCCCATTCCTTAGCATCTGTCTCCAAGGAGTGAACACTTTGAGCCCCACCCACCACCACCTACAGCTGTTCTGAGCCCCTGGTTGCCTTGGGGCATGAAAGCTCTTTGTCACTCTCACGTGGGCACATAGGCGGGAGGCAGATAGATGTAGGGGGAGGTTATTGAGATAGTGAGAGCCTGGGAGGGATGGACCCCTCAGGAGTGGCCGTGGGCAGAGCATGGAGTGCCCACCCACCCACCCAATCCGAGCTAGCCAGCTTCCCAGCTGCCATTGCTACCACCTCTGTCCCTCCTCCTTTCTGACCCAGATTCTACATTCCAGAAATAGCTCTGGCAGGTGACTGGCAGGCTGGGTTGGCTCCAGCTGGGATGGTGGGGAAGCAGCAGCTTGGCTGTATATACATGCCCCTCCCAGCCAAAGGACCTACCTGGGAGAGACCGCGGAAGTGCCACCACCCCTCGGTCTGCCTTATCCTGCCTCCTCTCTCTGTCTCCAAGAAAGAAGAAAGAACAAAGAGAACCCTCCCTCTTACTCTCTCTCCCCTTCCTCTCCCCACCTCCCGTTCATGCTCATTTTCCTCTCTTTCCTCCCTTTTCCACCCCTTTTTTCTAGCTTCCCCTCCCCTCCACCTCCCCATCTCTCTCCCCACCAACTCAGCCTTCCATCTGTCTCCCTCAGCTCTGTTTCTCCCTGCACACTGCATCCCTTTCTTCCCTCCCAGTTTCTGGGCCTCCTCTCTCCCCAGGCTTCCTTTGTGTCTCTCCCACTCCCGCTGAATCACAAGGGAGGCTGTGACATCACCCCAAGTGTGGTGGTGGGCTACGGGGTGATACCTCTCCTCCTGCCAACTGCATTCTCTGCCCCTGCCTGTGTGTACACACAGGTACACACACAGAGGCACACACATTGGGGTCACTTGCTAGCAGTGCTTGAGGCTCTAGGCTGAGTGGGGTGTTGCTGCCCTTGGGAACACCCTTGCTCAGGGACTGTGAGTTCTGGTTTTAGCTCTGCTGTGTCACTCTGGGCGGATCCTGGCCCTTCCCTATGCCTCACATTCTCAGACTATGTTGTGAGGCTTGGGTTTGGGAATCCTTGGATACTTTTTATCAAGTCACAGGATGCTCTGTCCTCCCTTCTTTGTCCCCTTTCCCCTCCCCAAGAACTCTCCCAGTTTCTTCTCTGATTCACTCCCCGTCCATAGACACAAAAAAGGGAGGCTGGCCAAATTCTAGTAATTAGTCAGCCCTCCAGCTAGCCTTGTCTTCCAGCCCTCTCTGTGGAGGTCTTCCAGACACCCCGCCCCCAGTCTCTGGTTATCACACCACAGGCTCCTGTCAGACTGGACAGTCCAGCGGCCAGAGTGTCAAGGCTGACAGGAACCTCAAAGACCATCATGTCCAGAGGTGCGAGTAAACTTCAAGTCATGTGTCATCTCTGATCCCTGGAGGTCGGCACTGAGATTTAGTTAAGCAGAGAAGTGTGCCGCCATTGATTAGTGATGTCTGCTCTGACCAAGATAATTGCACATATCTGACATTCCTGAGTTAAGGCAGTTAACCTCTCGTGCGTGTGCATACACATGCACACACACGTTTATAGATGTTTTACAAGGGAACTGCAGCCTAGAAAAGGTGAATGGCTAGTAAAGGTCACCCTGTTAGTGGAAAACACCCAAGCAGCTGTTTTCCAGCTGGGTCTGCCTGATTTGAGTTGGCCATTATCCTGTCTACTGGGGAGCCACCCAAGATCGTGGTAAAGAGGTGCAGTGTGATCACAGAGTTTTAGGGAGAATGATCTGGCAGTACGGGCTGATGGACTAGAGGTTGGTGCAGTGATCTAGGAAAGGCACAGTGAGGCCTGGGCCAGGGCCACAGTGTCTGAGAGTAATGGGAGGATCCAGGAGACCTTCCCAGAGTACTTGCTGAGGAGCCAGAACCCCATTACTGAAATAGGCACTTTCTACAGAGGGCACTGGGCAGAAGGCAGCTTCCTCCCTGGGCTCTACCAGGCCTTGGACATGATGTGATCCTGGTTAATTGAGTGCCTAATCTATGCTCAGTGCATGGATTATCACTCTTCTGAATCCTGTTTTTAGGCAGACCCATTGAACCTTCTGGAGGAAATAGTGATTGGGTTTAAGGACTTGCAGGGAGGCCAAGAACACCAGAACTGAGATTCTTGAACAAGACAGAGCCATTCCTTACCTTTCAAGGGTAGAGAAGTCACCCCAAAGGAGGAGAGACTAAAGTACTTAAATGCAACATTGGAGGCCCACTGGTATGATGGGTAAGGACACGAGCCTTGCAATCAGACAGCCCTTTCATTGCCTAGATGTTCACGGATCACGTACAATGGGCCAGGTTGTGCTCTAGGCATCAGACACATCAATGAACAAAACAGAAACTCTCACCTTCATGGAGAGTACATGGGGTGAGGGGAAGGTAGGCAAAGCAAAAAGCATAAATAACACAAATACGTATAAGGTTTATTGGAAAGTCGTACGGGGCAAGGGCTCCTGAGAGTGCTATCAGGGTGAGGAGAGGGGTTTGATAGCATAAATGGGGTAGCTAGGGTAGAACTCATTGAGAAAGCTACTTGAGCAAAGACTTGGAAGAAGGGAGGGAACCAGTTGTGCTGGGGAAGTACGCCAGGCAGGGGGACGAGTGGCACAAAGGCCCTGAAGTAGGAGGGCGCCTGGTGTGTTAGAAGTGGAGCAAGGGCCAGTGTGGCTGGGGCAGAGCAAGACACAGTCAGGCTCATGTGTAGGGGCTTCCTGAATTTTTCTAAGTAAATCACTTTAAAGGTAAGCACTAAGTGAATAGTACACATGCAGCATAGGACAAAGTGAGCTAGTATGTTCAGAGTCTTAGGACTATGCCTGGCCCAATAGCCCTCAGTTGCTTTTGTTGTCAATACGCCTTTAAGCAAAGATGGGGACAGTGGTATCCGAAACACTGTATCATCTTCAGTATGATTCTATTCTCCTTTTATTTATTTATACCATAAAAGTTGTATTTTATTTACATAATTTCTTATGAAGTAGATTTTATACACTTGAGGCTGAAAATCAAAACTATTTTCCCACAAAATAACTGATATTACATTCTTAGTTCTTTCATGATATAGTAACATTAAATCATTTTTGGAATGTTAAATGGTAATTTTTTTAAAGATTTTATTTATTTTTATTTTATTTTTTAGAAGATTTTAGGGAAGGGAAGGAGAAAGAAAAAAAACATCCATGTGTGGTTGGCTCTCCTGCACCCCCTACTGGGCACTTGGCCTGCAACCCAGGCATGTGCCCTGACTCGGAATTGAACCTGCAACCCCTTGGTTCACAGGCCGACTCTCAATCCTCTGAGCCACACCAGCCAGGGCTGGCTTCTGCTTTCTTATTTCTGCTGTGGAATTCCACCACTGCTACTCGTTCCCTGTTGTTCTTCAGGGGAGAGAGTGCTGTTGCACAGGAGGGACTTGTGGCCCTGCAGAGACACCAGTGGAGGTTACAGCAGGGGCACACTGCAGCTGTTTTCTGAGCTCCCAGAAGAAACTCAAAGCGCTCTTCCTACGGCCTCTTAGAAGAGAACCAGGTGGGGGAGTTGGTTCTACCCCTGAGGCTAAGGAGATCCCACATCTCTCTTCTTATTTTCCCTTTTCTTTCTGATCCTTTTCTGTTCTGCTTCATCTTCTGCCTCTCCAAAGTCATGGAGGTTCTGGAGCACAGCGTCCAGAAGCGTGTGAGAAGAGGGAGGGGAAGAAGACCCCGGCTGCTGCTCCTGCGCCCCCTTGGGGTCAAACCCGCGGGACAACCCCAGAGCCTTGCCGGGTTGCTGGCTCGAGGCACAGTTCTTTTCTCCATTTGACATTTGGAAAAGAGATACACAGAGAAGGGAATGGACTTGCCCTAGGTCACCCAGCAAGGCAGTCTGGGAAGCAGGAGCTCAGTCTGTGGATGACAGACTTACTACTGTAAGTGCGGTCTGGAGGAATGACACCCGCTGGGAACCGACTCTGAATTTGAGAAAGGGCGAGTTGCAGGGGAGAAGCAGGGAACTGGGAGGGCCACGAGGATAGAAGACAGTGAGTTATGAATTTAGGCAGCACCTAATGTACTTGCACTCCAGGGGATTGTGGGTGTGTAAGTTTTATTACCTCAAAGAGGAAATGTAGGCTCAGGGAGGTTGAATGGGCAGCCAAGGTCACCCAGCCCTCGAGGTTAAGCCAGGATTCCAACCCAATCCGGGAGGCTCAGGTAAGGACAGCAAAGTGAGGGACGGAGCTGCAGCGACAACTATGAATAGTTTCGACACAGAGTCAGTAGTACTTGAGGTCTAATTTGTCCCTGCAGGGGTGAAAAGACCATCTCAGGCCGCTTGCTCTAGGCCTCAGTTTCCCCCCGCAGCCGATAGCTGTCCCACCGGTAAAAGGGTGCGAGCTCTCCGAATCTGCCTCCCGCACGGAGCATGCGTCCGGTTCCAGCTGGAACCGGTTAGGCTGAGCAGCTTGAGGGGCGGAGCTACCATCCCCCCACCCCGTGCTCCGGCACGCGCGTGCCGACGTGGGTCCGCGCTCCTGCTCTCGGTCGGCCGACTCCGGCAGGATTGAGCGCCCCATGCGCTTGCGCACCAGGCCGGAGGCGTGAGCGCGCTCGACAGGCCTTGTACCGCGCAGTCTTTGCGGGCCCCCGCACGCCCCAGGAGTCCCGGTTCACGCGCGCGCGGCTGACGCGGAGGGCGGGGCAAGGCGGGGCCGTCGCGGGGCTTTAACTCAGAGGCCCCGCCCCTCAGGCGTACAAAACTGGAGCCTCGGGCCGGGCCGCGTGAGGGAGGAGGGTGAGTGCCCGCAGCTGGCCGCCGCTACCGCCAGCCGGTCCGTCACTCCGTCCATCTGTCCGGTCCACGTCGTCGCCGCCGCCTCCTCAGCCCGGACGCCCGGGGCCAGCCCAGAGCCGCCCGGAGCAGCCGCGGCCCCGCGAGGAGACGGGCGCCGCCCCCGCCCGGCCCTGCCCCCGCCCTCTTCCCCGTCTGTCCGTCCGTCCGTCAGTCCACCCGCCCGCTTGCGCTTCCGTCCTCCTGTCCAGCTGCCAGCCCTCAGCCCGTCTCCCCGCTCTGCCCGCTTTGTCTCTCCCCTGCTCGCTGTCTCTTTGTCTCTGCCCTCGCGCTGCCTCGCAGCCCCTCCCTCGTTCCCCATCTCGGGTCCCCTCAACGCGCTCCTCTCATCCCTCGGA